>CATIWF010158814.1:0-41771 GCA_949630135.1 Balakata baccata
ATAGCTTTTCTTTTTCTTAAGCTTTAATCTTCTCATAAGGTTGACAATCTCTTCATCACTATCTCCTTCACTCCTTTCCTCTTGGCTAGAGCTTTCATCTTCATAATACTTTAAAGTTAAAGCTTTGAAAGCTAAAGCCTTCTTCTCCTTTTGAAGCTCCATCTTCTTGTCATTTTCCAAAGCCATCTCATATGTGAGAAGCTTGCCAATGAGCACATCAGTGAACATTTTACTTAAATCTTCATTGGCTTCTTTAATGGCGGCAACTCTTGACCCATACTCCTTGATGGGAAGACTTCTCAAAATTTTGTTGTTGATATCTTCAAGCTTAAGGTGCTTCCCAACCTTTCTTAAGTTGTTGATGATAGTAGGGAGCCGGTTGGTCATGTCGGTAATAGACTTAAAAGATTTCATCTTAAAAAGCTCATATTTAGACATAAGCAATTGGATTCTTTTGGACTTCACTTGTTTGGTTCCTTCATAGTAATTCTCCAAGGTTTTCCAAATGCCATGAGCGCTTCTACAATGCAACACTTTGAGACTATCTTCTTGAGGAATGGCGATAAGGAGAATTGCCATTGCTCTTTTGTTTCTTCCATTTTCCTTCTTTTGAGCATTAGACCAATCATCCCAAGAAATTTCTTACTTTACACCTTCCACTTCCTTGGTTGGTGGCTTCCACTCCTTGTTGATAGTATCCCACAAATCAATGGACTCACTATCCATAAAGAGCTCCATTTGAAACTTCCAATGAGTAAAGTTAGCACCACAAAAAATAGGGAAATGATTGCTAACTTCACCATTCACCATCTTGATCTTTTCTCTCGCACTTAAGCCTTGAATAGAGAGACCAACGTACTGATACCAATTGTTGGAAAGATGGTGCACCAAGAAGAGGGTATTTAATTAGTGGCAAATAGAAATTTTTGGCTTAATAGATTTCTTTGAGTGTTTGAGCAATATGCAAATAATAGATAGAAAGTAAAGGAGCAAGAGAAAAATAGACACAAGGATTTATAGAGTTTCAGGTGTTAACAAACCCTACGACTCTCCTCAACTGCAATTGGGGAGTTCTATAATCTCAACTACAAATACAATAGAGTTTCCTAACTAACTCACAACTAGAGAGTTTTTCTAGCTCATCACAATTAAGTATTTTCTCAAGACTCACACCGAACCTAAATCCCTTGTGTTTTAATGGCTCACACAACATCAATTCCTTATGTTTTTAACAAGCTCGTACACAACCCAAACAAGAGTTTTCTCACTAGGCTCACTCTTACAAACTCAACCCAAGTGTTTAAGGTTAACACTTTAACCTTTTTACAAAATAAGTTGGGAAATAAAATTGTAAGAGTTTTAGCACACTTAAAAATAAAGCTCTTTTATTCTAAGGCCTTTTGGAGGTCTATTTATAATGTTTACCTTCCAATTAGCCGTTACATATGGTGCCAAAACTATTTATAACGTTCTAAAGATGAATGATTAAAAGTTATCTGATAGCGTAAAATTGCGAGCACACTTTCTTATTCGCGAGCGCAATTCTATAAGTGTCTGTTAGTGATATCGAAATGGCAACCTTTGATTGGTTATTTAAGCAATGGCTCTATAAAGGCTAGTCGAGTCAGCAAGGCATCGCGAGCACACTTTAGAGTTCTAATCACGCTTTTGATGTCCTGAGCGGGATGGTAGTTTTCCCGATCTGCATTTGCTTCTGGATCTCAAGATCATTTTGCATTGGGCCTTTCCTGAGAGTGATTTTTTGGGCGGGATTTTAGTCCCGAGTGGGACATATCTTTCCCAAATGGGAAATTTGAAAATTCAAAAAGTCGTTATGACACATGGCATGCTCTGATTGAAGTTTCTATCAACGGTCTTGACTATCAAAAACTCGAGCGTGATTTTCATAGGTGCAATAGTGCTTTCAGTGTTGCTCTGAGAATTAGCTATGTGTGAGCACGCATTACAGACCATTTTGTTTCTTTAATTTGTTTATTAAGCAATCGTTGGCCTATCGACTTGAAACTTTTTATGCTTCAAAAACATGCTTAGATAAACATATTAGTTACACTTAATTTGACTGTCAAGATCAAAATAGAGATCAATTATGCTAAGGTCAACAGCAACAAATCATTGTATAACCATTGCATTTGTATCATCCCTTGAATATCAATTCATCCATCATATTATGTAAAGTAGGCAAATACATTTAGCACAATCATGTCACATACTTGTCCATAAGTAGGCAAATAAATTTAATACAATCTTGTCACAAATATCTTCACAAATTATTCATCATCTCATTTTCAAGAATAAATCATGACAATCATATAATACGCATACCACAAGCCATTTCATAATTTACATAGCAAACAACATTCATTATGTATTAGAGAAATCATTTAATAATTAAACTCACATTTTATTCGATATCTAATTCTTATCTTATTCTTTATCTCCTCCTTATAGGTCTCCGTTTTGTTTTGAGACTAATTGAAAGTATAATTGATCAATTGATAGCTAAATAAACTTAATAAAACTTAAACACGTTGATATGCTTAAACTAATTATGGTTTTCCTATATGGCAGTGTGACCTTTAGGGAATATTAAGCCTATAACTTTTTCTATACTTATCATAATTATATGATTCTTGTTTCTAATTAAATTAACATATAATTTTATAAAACATACAATTTCAAAATTTTTAGAGCATTGTACAATGTTTGGTGCAATTTTTTATGTTTAAAACTTTTACAAATTTGGCCTCTAAGGACTTAAAACAATAGGAAACATATGACTGACCTATAATAGGGAGACAACCAAACCAATTTGATTTTTAAAGTCATAACTCACAAAATATATAACATATTAAGATGATACTTTCACCAAAATGTACCTAAGACATAATGCTAAAACTTTTATGTTTTAAACATTGACCACTTCAGTCTATAAGGAGCTCAAAATTGGCCAAAAATTTGTTACATCTGTATAGGGTACTAATAGACAGCTGAAGCAAGGAACAATTGTAATTCTTTTTACCATAACTCAACATTCACTCAGAATCTTGTCATACAATTTAGTATATAATAGATAACATAGAGAGCTACAAATTTTATGTTTTAAGCTACCTCAAATACAGCCTCTATCGTATTCAAAACAAGTGAAAACAATAGGTTACCCAACTAGGTTTAATACTTGAACCAGTCTAATCTAGATGCCAATATCTTTTCATATACATCAAACTTGTAAAAAGCTTTACATAGCCACAAATCTAATATATAAATCTACAAGTTTGATATTTGATTTTCTTTAAATTCGATCTTTAACATAAAGAAAATGAAGCCCAAAGACACTGCTATGAAAACAGAATTTATGGAGGTTTTGAGCATGACCACCTAGTTACTTGTAGACATTAAACCACAAACTATCAATTTTTAATTCAAGATTATCAATAAAAGAATAGTTAATTAACTTACCAATAATTAGGTTGAGGCTTGGTGATAGAAAATTTGAGAGCAAGTTTAAGAATGGAAAGAAGAAAAGCAAAAGAGACTTGTGTAGAAAATGAAAAGAAGACAAAAATAAAGCCCCTATAAGCCCTTCTATCTTTTTTTTTTTCCAGCATCTTCGTGCTTTTTTTTTCCAAATTTTTTTTCTTTTTATATTATTATTGTTGTTGTTGTTGTTGTTATTGTTGTTATTGTTGTTTTTACCTATTTACATGTATGTAATCAATTCCAAAAGTACAATCTAGTCAAGTAGTCTAATTTAATTAATTTAACTATATCAAATTTCATTTATTTCAATTTAATCATTTTATTCCAATTCATTTCTAATACATTGTCATCCTTATTTAAATTATAACTAGACATATACAACTTAGCACCATTGCAATAAACCAACACGTGGTAAATCTATCTCGTGAACATATTCAAACCAAAATTCATATGCATGCATATGTTTCATGTGATTGACATATATAAAATGAATATGTTCAAATGAAATGCATATAATAATGCATGTGGGGAAGATTAAGGATGTTACACATATCCCATATGACATATAACCAAAAAAAAAAAAAAGTCATAATATCATCGACCCCAAAGGTCTGCACTTTAATCTTTGATGGACTTTCTTCACTTCAGTCAACTTTCTTCATCTACTGGCTCTAAACCTACATACAGAAATACATATACGCTAAGCAACCTAATGCTTAGTGGTACATATATGCATATAAATTCATGCAACCATGGGATGACATATCATGTATATACTCTTGCTCATTCCAAAACAATGTTCAACATGTGATAAAATATACATTTAAAATGATACAAGCATGCATCAATATATATATAATCATATTGGTAATTATCCACAAATTATTCATAAGTAGCTGAACATAGGGACATTATACATCCTTATGCCATATATCATAAAACATTCCATGATCATGTAACAAGTAGTCATTTCTATTTTATTCAACTTATTTAATTAGCCAATAGCTCATTTATTCAAAAACTAGACTAACTAGATAATGGGTTGTGAATAGGAGCGCTCTCCAAGCTTACATCACCCCATTCACCTATTTATGTATTCCTGTAATTATGTCCATCATAAACTTGAATCAAGGGCACTCTTAGAGCTTAAGCCACCTTGACTGAATAATATGACAAATTAAGTTACTAGCACTATGGATAAGAGTGCTCTTCGAGCTTAAGCCACTTTGTCTAATAATTCATATAAAAGTTTCATATGATACCGTAAAAGACCCTGAATGACATGTCATCTATCATAAGTCCCGTCCTTGTAAAGAGAAATGGGCAATTATACATATTCATAATTTCTTTCAACATGATAGGTTATAATCTTATCTCATTCCATACTTGCATGTCATATGTCATAATTTACCTTACTAGGGCTTACAAACCTCATATAAAATACACAATTAAATGCAAGGAAAATTCCAACAATTCAACATATATATATATATATGTCACACAAGATTTAAGAGACCAAGTTCCTATTATTTCTTTCTAGGTAGATTTTTGCCATGATATTGGAATGCAACTTTTTACCTATTTAGGAACTGAATTAAACCTCATGGTCTTCTAAGAAGTTTTATCTTAATGTCTTAGCTTTCATACGCAATAAGAATCACATAAATCTGAATTTTATAGCATAAGTTATAGCTTAAAAACCACGAGTAGTTCACTGAAAATTTGCCTAGGATTTTAAGGATAGTTCCATACCTGACTTTTGTAGCCCATTCTTAGCCTATTTACAATTAGAATTCAAATAAGAGCCTGTTTGAGATTGAGTTTCGAAAAAACACTTTTCTAAAAAAAAAATTTGTATTTAATTTTTATTGAGTTTTGAAAACTGTTTTTGATAGAAGTAGATAAATAGATACTTTCTCCAAATACAGGTTTGGAAAAAGCAGTTTATAAAAATTAGAAAAATCAAACAATTAAATCAAAAAAATTAAAAATCTGCTTATGGAACACTCAATATCAATCTGAAACACCCCCTAAGTGTTTTTCATGAAAGTTTTAGCCCTATGTATATAGTTTCATTTCCAATTAGTTTCATACAAATCCGAGTTCTATAACATGAGTTATGTCTAAAGGAATCAGGGTTATTCCAAAGAATTCTAGCAACATCACAAAATATAATAGTTCACTAAAAATTAAATTAAATTCATAAAAATATTTAATAGTCATAAATCATTATAATTATCATTTCCAATATCAACATCATGTCATTCATCATCTTAAGACATAACAACCACCATTTCAAAAATTTAGATGGTATAAGTTTAGGAATAAACATATATATATGTATTATCCTTAAATGGAGTCTTAAAAACCTTAAGCCCTCAAGCTTACTCTTTCCTTTGGAGGTTTCCACCACCCTCTCTATTACCTAACAAGATATCAATATGCCTTTTTTAGCCCAAAGAACAAACATATATAACATAACTCTACTCTTTAAATATAAACCTAACTTTAACTATTAAGCTATCTCTTTTAACTCAAAAACTATGTTAAGCTTCTTCTTTAACTAATCTAGATGCTAAAAGGAAAATTTTTAACTCTTATGTTAACCAAAGGGTGATTGCTCTCTATTTTGATCTTGACAATCAAATTAATTATTACTAACATTCTTGTTGAGTGTTATTTTGATAGTGTTCGAAGTTTCAGTACATTTGGTTAAGGTTTCCTCATTGAACAAACTAAGAATTTCATGGAGACGTGTAACTTCCGACCGAGACCCAAGTCCAGATTGGGAAGTGGCATGTCTAGACTGGGAAAGCATTGCCTCAAAGTGTCTCAAAGTTCCAATAGCCAAAGCAAACCGGAAAAGGCTATGTCCCGACCAAGACCATCGGTTTCTAGACCGGGACAATAATGTCCCGACCAGGACTGTAGAGTAGACTAAGCAAACCAAGTGTCCAGACCAGGAAACGCTACAGGGTGATGACCCAAAAGTTTCAGTAGCAAAAGCAGACCGGGACATGGGATGTCCCGACTGGGACACTCATGTTCCCGATCGGGAAAGGTTGGGTCCGAGCGGGACATTCAAAAAGACATGACCGTTGAAGAGGAGATACCACCATAATGTGCCACATCATCAGAAAGTCAAAACATACTTAGTCAAAACTGACTCAGGTCCCGACCGGGACATATTCAAAGCCTAGAAGACCCAAGTTCCTTGCAGTGGCATCATCGGGCAAGTCCCAACCGGGACTCTAGAAGACCCAAGTTCCTGGTAGTGGCATCATCGGGCAAGTCCCAACCGAGACACATGGAGTCCCGACCGGGACACTTGAACAAAAACTAGTCGTTGGAGATTTCAGCCAATCAGAAGCTGCCACGTAATGCAATCAGGCATTTCCCGACCGGGACACCTCTCTCTGCATACTGCATTTAATGCACTTGTAAGAGAACGTTAGAGAGAGTTATGGCACCATTTGTAACAGCTAATTTGTAGGTAATCAGTATAAATACCTTACCAAAAGGTCATTTAAGGATAACCAACAACTTAACAAGTGCCAAAGCTATTGCAATTTATTTTCTCAAATCCTTTCATTAATTGCATTTGTATAAAGGTTCAAGTGTTAATTTGAAAACACTTGGGGTTGTCTTATAATTGCAAAGTTTGAGCCAAATTACAAGGAATTGGTTGTTGTATGAGCCACAAAACACAAAGGAAATTTGGGTTGAGTGTTAACCTTGCTAAAATACCTAGTTGGGAGTGAGCTAGTTGAAACTCCAAAAATTGTAATATAAGTGATTAGATTAGTTAATACCTAATCTAAGTTGAGGAGAGGAGCTGGGTTAGTTAACACTCGAACCTCTATAAAATTTGTGTCTTAATCCCCCCTTCTCTCTCTTTTATTATCTTGTTGTGAAAATTTTTAATTTCCCACCAATTCATCCCCCCCCCCCCTTCCTTCTTGGTGATTGTTTGGGCAACATCTTCAAAACCATAGATTGACTAAATAACTAACCCATATGAAATGCGTCTCCACCAAGCATGAAAATGGTGGAAAACAAGAGAAAAGAAGAAGAAAATATGGTTTTTAGCTTCACTTACTTCTTCCTTTGCCAAAGACAATGTGGGTTTGGGCATTTAGCTTCTTCTTTCTTCCTTCTCCAAGAAAATGACTTCTTTACTCCAACAACTCCCTCTTTCTACTTTTCTAAAGGTTTTGGATTATATAAGTGGTTTTCCCTTTAATTTTTTGTGATTTTGACTTTTTTGAGTGAAAAAATATGGAAGAATAGAGGGGTGAAGAGGAAGAACGAATTTTGGGGGGGGGAAAGTTAGGGTTTGGGCATATGTTAATGAGGAAGAAGGGTTTGTATACTTTGGTAAATATGTCACTTTGGTCCCTTCTTGTTTTTGCTAAATACTCATTTAAATCATTGGCTTTTACTTCATTCTTCTAACTTTTTTCAACTTTATATCTTTTAATTAAATTATCTACAACATTGTGTGAAATATGACTCATGGATGAACATATGGATTCAAAAGAATATTTGATATTCGTGATTGTATGAAATAATTATGTATACATAATATAAGTGTATGTATAATGTGATAATATATGGAATTTTACATGTCAAGTATGTAATATAAAGAGGTGGCATATATAAAAATATTTATATGTACATGTATGTAGCATTTTTATCCTATGAAACATCATTAAGCTAGTAACTTAGCGCAAGTGATTTTTCTTCACGCAGATCTTGAAAAATTAAGAAGTTAGGTTATTGTCGAAAGAAAAAGAGAATTTGCTCAAAAAGCAGCTTAAAACATCAAGTTATTTTGTTTTTAGATTTTGATAAAATATTGTAATATATTATCAAAGTTTGTTTTTGTGTAGTACATATTAGAGTGTGTAACACAAATATTTTGAGTACCATATCAAAGTAAATATATATTTTATTACGAAATATAATATATGAATTTTGGTGTGTAAAAATATATATACAAACATAACAAAAAATATTAAAAGTATGATTTTAAAAAAATTAAGAAACTTTCTTGCGGGTTATTCAAGACAACTAAACAGGTAATGTCCACTTACCTTGATATTCTATATGGGATAAGAGGCTATTACATATAGGGTAAACTTCGGGTATATTTAGTAAAACTTAAATAAATTTTGGATAAATATTTTTACTTTGAATAGACTTTAAGTGTTATATTTTTAAAATTTGAAAAGTAGATTTTGTTATTTTTGAAAAAAAATTAATAAATATATTTTTCTAATTATTAGGTGTTTTTTTAATTTCCCTTTATTTATTAATTATTGTGGTTCATTCACTATCACCAAACGGCGTAGTTTCACTGGAAACCCTAATTTCTTCTATCCCCTGTTAACAATCCCACCCGGTCAATCTTTTCTTCTTTCGGTTTTTTTCTTTGCCTAGAAAATCCATAAATCAGTTAGCGGGCGTTCCATCAAGGACTTCTATACTTCATTCCGGTGATTGTTCCGGTCACACGCCTCCGCAACCGGCGAGGTAGAATTTCATTACTCTTCTACTTTGCCTATCACTCGGTACTCATTATTTTGCAACATTCGTAAGTTATTCGGTAAATTCAATCTCTCCGCATTTGTGTAATTGAGTGGACAAGAATTAACTCTCCTGGATTGTTCATTTCACTTTCTTCACAGTAGCACTTATCGACCTTGCTTTGATATACAATCTAATATTACCATTTCTAATATAATTGTGCAACTTTCTTTTCCTCTTTATAACATGATTTTGAATACCTGCCTGATCTGTTTCTTTTTTTCGCTATTTTGGGCTATTCATATTCTATTGGGGAAGTAAATTTTTGAACTTGGAATTCGCCATTGTTATCTTTTGGTATTAGTACTGATTCCGCACCAGTGATACCGATAATGCTACTTTTATTATGCATTTGTTTTCATATGACATTTTTGAGCTAACATTTGTAATTATATTCTCTTTGCAAAATTGAAGCACTTAATTTTTTAATGCATCATCTATTGATTTGTTTTTTATTATGGTTTTTCCTTATGCTTTTCGCATCTCTCTGGTGTTTCCCTGCTCCCAGCCCTGGGTTTCTTTGCAGCTTAATCTGCCTTGCACATTTAGGAACTGAGTTTTTATACAATAATTTGTATAGGAAGTGTAGAATTAAGTTGCTTCAAGACTTCAATTGTTTTGAGGACAGAAAAATTTTTAAAACCCCATTTTTCTTTTGGTTGTTTATTATCTTTAAATATTTTCCGTTCTGCTCCTGCTGGAATGTTGATGATTAAATTTGGTATTTAAATTCCCCTACAACTTGAAGTATTCATCATCTCTTTAACAACCTTAAAACATTTTTTTAGCAGAAAGGAGATATATTGAGATGTTTGTTTGTGTGAAAGTTTATTTGTGGATGTGCATGAGTTTTTACTTATTCAAAGTTCACCATTTGTCATTGTCAGAACTCACCTTGCAGGAGCTACGGCACTGTAAGTTTTTATTTATTAAAATTTCATCCTCTGTAATTAGTTGAAACTCATGATGCAGGATTCATGACAATGTATCAGTATCAGATCAAATCATTGAGATATGCAAAGCAGGCAGCTAGAATAGTGGACCAACGGACATTTGCTTCTAGGGCTGGCAAATAAAAAAAAGGCAGCAAAGGTACAGAAGCTGATGCTCCAATGGCGTCAACACTTAGCAAAGAAGTTAAGTCTACCGTGGTTGTAGGTGCCAATATTCTCGAGGATGCAGCAGACCCCAAGATTTTGCCAAATTCTGAGTATCCTGATTGGCTGTGGCATATGCTCGATAAACATCCTGCATTGAGTGGACTAGGAAGGAAAAATATTGAAACTCTACACCCTATGAGGATCTTAAACGCTTTGTGAAGCTGGACAACCGTGCAAGAATCAAGGAAAATAATTCTGTGAAGGCCAAGAATTGTCTTAAAGCAATCTGTAAGGGGCATTGTCTTTTGCTCTTTGTTGAGTATAATAGGTCCTTTTTTCCTGGGATCCTTCTTGTGATTAAGTTGCAATCATGAAATTATGAAATGGAATCTGAGGGAATTTAGAATGTTTGCTATGTATTTGTAACTATGGAGATTTTCTTTTTCCTCCTCTTTTCCATTCTTTTAGAACCTTGTGCACTGTTCAGAATAGCATAACACGCCATCGGTTGTGGTGAAAGAGGAGCCTTTTTGACTTGGTACTGTTGCAAACCCTACATGGGATTTATTTGACTTTAATGAGGTTTTCTCCAAAGTAAATAGAAAGAAAGTGATTTGCTGCACTCATTGGAGGCATATGAGTCTTGACTTTCCACTGTTTTCCCTTTCTCAAAGTGATTTGCTGCTCATGGATTAATAATATGTCACTGGAAATATGCTGTAACAAGAAGAATAACCTTTAACTGGGGTAGTGTAGGCCTAACCTCGGACTTGCAAATTGTGGCATGGTCTTTTTAGTGTTATATATAATTTTCGGATGGTGTTACAGGTCCCATCACGGTAAATGTGAAGTAGAAATGAGCTTATCAGGTTGCATAATGTGTCTGAAAGTTTTAACCTGTTGATGGTAACTTTAATCACCTCAATGTTTCTGTTTGCTATTTAGCCAACTTGTTTTGAGAAACAGTAAATGACTCTTTAAGAATCTTTTAGTTGATGGGTTGCTATCACTTTCCACATAAATTGACATATAATATATCAGCAGATATTGCTTCATCTCATGGAATTAGAAAGTTGATTGAATTATGCAGTTTGGGACCATTGTCTAAACATTGCCATTGAACTTAATAGGTGGAAGCCACCTCCTGTTGCCCCCTCTCACCCATCTTAACGAAGGTGACCTTTTATCCTTGCTCTACAAATTCATACTGATGTTTATGCTTTTCCTTTTTCCATGTTATCATTAATTGGGTGGCCCTTCTATGTTCTTGAGTAGGTGTACGACAAATTTGGATTTTTTATTTTTAGCCTAACTTTCCTGGGTGCTGTGTATTAGAGAAAATGGAGGTGAAATCATAATAGAATGTGTATCATGATCATAATTATCTTTTCATCTTTATAATTAGGTGGTCCATATGTCTTCTTCCTTTCTTTCTTTTTTAATTTTTTTCTTTTAAGATACCTGATGAAGGATCTAAGTACCATATCTCTTCTAGAATTAGGGGCGGGTGCAGTAATTGAGTTGAATCAAACTGGTAAGTGGTCCATTATGTTGGTGGTCTTATGACTTGATTGACATAACCATAAATATTATATTATTATACATAGGGAGAGGTTATAGATAATCCACAGTTAGCTGATGCAATATTATGGGATTGGGACCAAGTGAGTGTATTGCCTGCAATTGAGATTGGAATACATTGCTTTTGTGCCCATGTGAAGATGAAGACCAGTGAGTGGAGGCGGAGAAGAGAAAGAGAAAAAGAATGAGTGTGCAAGAAAATGATACAGACACTAGAGAGAAGTGAAAGTTGACAGAACATGCATTATTTTTGTGAAAAGCGGGCAAGCAGTCCACACTCTCTGTAACATTTTTTATTATAGCATTCAAAAAGTTAAAGCCGCCTCTCACATCCCAATTCTTTCTTTTAGAGCTCAATATCTCAAGAAGTTGGATTTGGATTTAGGTTTTCCAAAAAGATGAATGCTACTAACAACTTTTTTTCCTCTTTCCTTATTATTTCTCCCCACTAACCTAGAAGATGAATGTTAAAGAGTATTTAAAAAAGGAAAGTGTTCTTAGCATTTTTCTTTCCACAATAGACATGAATTATGAATTAGCTCTATAAATTTGAGATCTAATTAGATAACAAATGTGACCTGTCGAAGCGCCAATTTAATAAGAGAAAAAAGATTTGGCAAGAATGTGCATACTGCTCATAACTTTTTCATATGCCCATCGCAATCACATGCTGATTGATTTGGTTAAAAAAAAGATTTTGCGAGAATGTTTTTTGAATGAAAAGAAAATAATTTGAGAAGGTATTTACTGAAAGTGTATTCTTGTTAATTTGGAAAAACAAAAATAAACTTTGTTTCATGGCAGTTATCTTAAATGTTATTGCAACAAGAGGGTATGATGAGTGCCAAAATTCTAATTTGGTCAGTTAGGCTTTAACATAATGATAAGTTCTCTTAGAGTGTGAGGGGATGTTTCCAATATATTCCTCTCTTCATATGTAATTTGTGTTTTCTGTTTCTTGAGGAAAAAAAAAATCTCTAATTTGTATATGACTAAACTGGTGTACGAATAGTTAGAACAATTACAAATTTTTTATATGACAAAGCATAATTGAATCAAGGAAAAATTATTATTTGTCCCCTCAAATTTGATCTATTATACTAGTACCACTGAAATTTAAAAATTATATTATCGGCTCTCACTGTTTTATATCCATGAAACTATATATTTATTCGGTTAATTTTTAAAGTATTTACCTCTAGTCAGAAAAAATATTCTCTTTATTTCATAGCTGTTATTTTAAATGTTATTGCAACAAGCGGGTATGATGAGTACCAAAATTCTAATTTGGTCAGTTGTGCTTTAACATAATGATAAGTTCTCTTTGAGTGTGAGGGGATGTTTCTAATTTGACATATTCCTCTCTTCATATATGTAATTTGTGTTTTCTGTTTCTTGAGAAAAAAAAAATCTCTAATTTGTATATTACTAAACTGGTGCACAAATAGTTAGAACAATTACAAATTTTTTATATGACAAAGTATAATTGAATTAAGGAAAAATTATTATTTGTTGTCTCAAATTTGATCTATTATACTAGTACCATTGAGATTTAAAAATTATATTATCGGCACTCTCCGTTTTATATCCATAAAAATTTATATTTATTCGATTAATTTTTAAAGCATTTATTTATAATCTTTTGCTCGAAAGATATTAGTATAATATGTCGAATCTTAGAAATATTATTACAATATATCAAACATCAAAGTTATTTTAATTATATTGGGAGAACATGATCATTAAAGGGGAGAAACTGTATAATTTTTCAATCTTAAGGAGTAACTAATATAATATATATCAAATCTAAAAGGCTAAATTTCCTTGAATTTACTCATAAAAATTCAGATCTAGGCCCAACAAATAATGGAAATGGAGAAATTGAAGGGGCAAAATCTGAAACATGAACTAAATATTGGGAATTTTACAAAAATAGAAAAAAATGGGAAGTTCTTTTTGAAAAATACCGACCACACTGAAGTTTTTTCAAAAATGCTAAAATCACTTAAAATTATTATAAAAAATACAAAAAATTGATGTTTATCTGAGGTTTTTCTAATATTTATTCAAAATTTACCTAAAGTTTGCTTTACGTTCACTCAATCTCTCAACTAAAAATTATCAAAGATCTACTTAAAATTTACCAAAGTAAATAACCTTAATTAAGTTAATTAAATGCAAATTTACATATTTTTTTTTTAAATAAGATTTGCCCAAAGTTTATTTTGGTAATTAAGTTAATTAAATATAAGTTTACATATTTTTTTGCTAATTAAATTAATTAAATGATGATTAAAAATAAATAAATGTATGTATAAAAATAAATGGTGGTCATTCAAGTTATAAAATTCTTAATCACTGTTTAAAATGTAAAAAATAACCATTTCATATTTCAATTAAATGAAAAAATATACTAAAATATACACTGAATCTAATATTTTAAAAGAAAAAATCGATAAAAATGAAAATACAAAAAATTAGAATGAAAAAACAGATGTAGTATTGGTAAAATTGAAAAAAAAAAAACTTTACAATGCTAGTGAACAATATAATTTCTTTAAAATATAAGGATGATTTACTTGATATTCTCATTTGTAATAATTGAAGAAAGTTATGAGTTTGTTTTATCTTCATCTATAAATATTTTTAGGAAATTAACATTGAATAAAGGGCATAAGTATTTTCCTACTATATAGTCCAAAAAACAATCGAGGATTAACTGGGGAGATGGCAAGAGTATTATTTGTTCCATTAACGAAGCCATTGATCAAAATCATGATATGTACTTAAAATACTTGATAACACCCACATGACTTCATCTTTTTAATACTTTAAAGCCTTACTAAATTAAATTATATACATTTCATGTTGAGTGCATCTATTTTTCTCAGTCTTCACAATAATGTTTATCTATTGTGCAACGTGCACTGTCTCCTAAAAAAATTAAAAAGGGAAATACTTAAGCCTAGTACAAGCATCTTATTTTATGTGATTTACTACTGGAAGAGGCAGAGTTTTTTTTATTATTTAACAAAAAATAATTAAATCTTTGATCATTTGGTCGATGAAAAATTGAAAATTCTTCAAGTTTACGGTTGACTTAACGATGTTGAATTTGGATAATATCTGGTCCTGTACATCCTCTGTTCTTGTTGTTATTGAAAAGTTAGCTATAAAGTAAAGAATCGTCCAAATTATAAATTCTATTAATTTTTTCATTCTATCCAATGTGGGATCCAATACTCTCTCTCATGTTCAAGCCGTTGTGGGGGTACAATACAACGGAAGATCACCTAGAGTGTGAAAGTATAGCAAACAGTACTTGCTGATAAACTATGACTCTGATACTATATAAAATTTGGTAGGTAAATGAACTTGAACTTATCTTTTTTCCAAAAAATAGCTTGATGGTAAATAATTATCCAAGTCATTATAAATTTTATTAATTTTTTTTCAGTTATTATGATTAGTTCATATCTAATGTTAAAGCATTCTATATGCTTAAAATAGAAATTATAATATTTTTGTACTTTAACTATAAGAATAAAATTGTTAATTTTAATTTTGACAACCGTTTTATTTTCTTAGTTTTAACAATTCAATAATTTGAATTTGTGTTGAGTAATCTAATTTTAAAACCGTTTTATTTTCTTAGTTTTATTTTGACAATCGTTTTATTCTCTTTCAAATTTTAAAAATGTTTTTATATTCAGATTTGAGAGCTTTGATTAAAAGAGAATGACATCATTATATTGAAATTTGTTGAATTTTTATCCAAATGAATGTGGATGAATTGATACAGAACTTTTATAATTGAATTAAATCGAATTGGAGTTACGAGTATGCAGCTATGTTAAAACTTTTGAGTGAGTATTTTGTCACATTTTGAGATCATATCTGACATGAGCATTAGCCCGTTGACATATTAATTGAGGACTGGGCTGTCCAAGATTAGTTGTTATATTGTGTACCTAAGTGCACAGTACTAGAAGCTCCAAAGGTTTATTCGAGTGTGCGAAAGTTAAAATCAACAACTTTACTATAAATTCATTATTTAATAACTGTAGATACATTATTTTAATAAATGTAAATATATTATTTTATAACTGTAGATTTATTATTTGTTTTTATGAATGAGTTTCATCTCTTCTTGTATGTTTGATTACTTGTTTACAAAGTTCAGATTCATTATTTAATACTGTAAATATATTATTTTATAATTGTATATTTATTATTTGTTTCATATTTTTCTTATATTTGATTATTTGCTTATTATGTTTAAATTTATTATTTAATAACTGTAAATATATTATATTATAACTGTATATTTATTATTTATTTTCATTAATTTCTTTCATTTTTTCATCTATGTTTGATTATTTGCTTAATATGTTCAGATTCATTATTTAATAATTGGAGATAAATTATTTTATAATTGTAGATACATTATGTTATAATTGTAGATATATTATTTTATAACTGTATATATTTTCATGAATTTCTTTTATTTTTTCATATATGTGTTGATTATTAACTGAAATCTCACAAATCAGACTCTCACAAATCGCATTTTCAAATGAAATATTTCATCCATTCGCAATTGAACAAAAGAATTAGAGAAAAATGAATCGAACAACATAAACAAAATAAGTAAAAAAATCATCAAACAAAATAAGTAAAAAACTAACAAATAGTTGAAAAAAATATCCGTTAAATTAAAAAAGTTTACGTTATTAAAATAATATATTTACAATTATTAAATAATATATCAATAAAATCTGGCACATATAAATTCACTTGAAGCATCTACTATTGTGCACTAAAGTGCACAATATAATTTGCCGTCCAAGCTGCCGACCATCCCTTAGTAAATATGTAAATGCCAAACATGCATGGTGGACTTCAAAAATATAATTGAAAAAGATTTAGATTTAAACTTGCCAATTAATTATCGTGCTGATTTAGCACTTGATCAGGACTAATAAAATGTAGTTAACTAATAACTCGGAAGTGTAACTAACAATTTTATTAGAGCATTTCCAAAATTCCTTTTATTTTATTCTTTACTTATATTTAAGAGTTTTATAATATTTAAGAGGTTCTCTATTTTTTCATTATTTATTTCATTTTTTAAAATTAATATTCTTTCTTTTTAAATTTAAGAGTAAAGAAAAACTCTTTAATAATATTTTTTATTTCTCTTTTTTCTTTTTTTTTCTTTTTTCTTTCTTATTTTTTACTCTTTTTATTTTTTTAGATAGTTTTATTAATAAAAAATAAAAATAGAAAGTGAGTTAATGAATATTGTTGAAGTATATATAATTTTTAAGATAAGCTAGAATAAAAAATAATTTTTTTATAATATAATAGAGAGTTAAATACGAAGCATAGTTGTTCTTAGGATAATATTTTTATGAAAAAATAAGATGAGATTAACACACTAGACAGAAATCATCCATATCTAAATGCAATCTGGTTTGGCTATAATCCTCATAAAGTTTGATTGAATATACTAGTTGGTATCTTTATTTTTAGAAATACATTATAAAATTTTTTAAGTTTGATTTAATACACTATACAGTCATTTTGTTAACTTTTTCCATTACATATAAATAAAAAGTCAAAATTGCCCAACTTTTTTTGTCTTAAAAAATATAAAAAAAATATAAAAAAATTTTAATGTTATTAACTTGATACCAAAATATCAAATTTATCATTCTTTTTAATATTGTATTTTTTAAATTAACAAAATATCAAATTTATAAAAAAAAAATACGGGTATTTTTGGTATATTCTAGTTGACTAACGGAATATTCTATTCAAACGTAAAAAATATTAAAAAATTTTAATGTTATCAACTTGATACCAAAATGTCAAATTTGTCATTATTTTTAATATTCTATTTTTTAAATTAACAAAATATCAAATTTATCAAAAAACAATTCAATAAGGGATTTTCAGTATTTTCTAGTTGATTAATAGAATATTCTAATTGACTAACAGAATATCCTATTCAAAAATATACCATGGACCAACTTGTATATTAGAATTAAATCTGAGAGACTTCATAATATATTTCAAAAAATAAAGAGACTAACTAGTGTATTTAACAAAACTTCAGAAATATATTAGTAATTTACCCTAGCTTTTATTATTACACTAATATATTATGAAAAATTTTACAAAAATAGAAAAAAGCAGGTAAATATTTATAAAAATATTGGCACTCAAAGTTTTTTTTGAAAAGTATTACTTATACAAAGTTTTTTCACAAATATCGAAAATCAAAATTTACCTGAGACTTACTGTAAAATTAATAAAAATTGAAATTACAAAAGTTTTTTCAAAAATTTACTTAAGGTTTATTCAAATTATACCCATGATTTACCCAATATTTACTAGAAAATTAATTAAAGTTAAAATTACACAAAATTTACTCAATATTTATTAAGGTTTATCAAAGAATTATCCAAAATTGACTTAAGATTTATCCAAAGTTTACCACAAAATTAAAGAAAATTAAATTTATAAAAGATTTATCAAATATTTACTCAAGTTATATCAAATGTTTATAAGAAATTAATAAAAGTTGAAGTTACAAAAAATTTATCAAAAATTTACTTAAGTTTTATTCAAGTTATACTCAATGTTTACAAAAAAAAATAAAAATAAAAATTAAAGTTACATAAAATCTACTCAAGATTTACCTAAAAATTAATGAAAATTAAAGTTACAGAAACTTTATCCAAAACTTATCCCAAAGTTTATCCGATATTTACTTAAAATTTAACACAAAATTAATGAAAGTTGAAATTATATAAAATTTATCCAAAATTTACGCAAGAATTAACCAATATTTATCCGATGTTTACCTACAATTTATCATAAAATTAATGAAAATTGAAGTCACAAAAAGTTTATTAAATATTTATTTAAGTTATATTCCAGATTTACCCAATGTTTGTAAGAAAAATTATCAAAGTTGAAGTTATATAAGGTTTAACTAAGATTTATCTAATATTTACTTAATATTTATTCAATGTTTATCCAACATTAAGTCAATCTCTTAACTAAAAATTACTAAAAGTCTACTAAAATAAATAATCTTAATTAAATTAATTAAATACAAATTTACATATTTTTTTTATAATTAAAGTTTGTCCAATGTTTATTTAGATAATTAAGTTAATTATATTCAATTTTACATATTTTTTACTAATTAAGTTAATTAAATAATGATTAAAAATAAATAAATAAATGTATAAAAATTAATAGTAGTTATCAAATTAATAAAATTATTAATATATGTTTAAAATATAAAAAATAATCATTTACTGTTTTAATTAAATGAAAAATATATTAAATAAACTGTAAAATATAATATTTAAAAAATATAAAATTAATAAAAATAAAAAAAATATAAAATATAAATATAATTGAAAAAAATTTTCATTACCGCCCTGGAACATGTAAATTTCCCTATATTTATTATGTCCAGTGTAAAACTGGTTCAGCTTGCTACCTCTCCTAAAAACCCCAAGAAAAAGCTGTAAAGGTACCCTTTTCTTTGTATCAATCCCAAATGTTACCATCATTGTTTTTGTTCACACCACTATCAAAGAGTAGAATGGAAAGAATCTTACTTTGTTTCAATTAATTTTTGATTCCATTTGTAAGCCTAAATCCTGTTTGTTTTCCCTTAAGAAAAGTCCAAATTTTTATTAAAAATCAATATTATCTGTGTCTTATTGTGTTCTAAGACGAGTTCGATTTTGGCCTTAATGCTATTCATAGGTTTTTCTAATATTCTACTCTCAAGTGCATGTCACCTTTTCTGGGTTCTCTTTGTGTGGGCAATTATTTCTGTTTCCTCTCTTGTATCTTCTAGTTGATTGGATGTATTGTTTATTGTGAAGCATTTTCTTTTATACTTTTCATTGCCCATGAGATTCTCTTGTCGCTCTTCTTCATTTTCTTTGTCAGAGTTTTAATGGGCTTTTTATTTTTATTTTTTTGCAGGTGGTTCAGCTGCTTTAGTTAACATTATTAAAGGTTTCTTCTCTTCTGTTGTCTCTGTGGTACGCTTTTTACTGTCTCTCCTTGTTTCGCTTATTGATGCTGTCCCCTTCTTTATTTTTCTTAAAACCTTGTGCTCTAATTCTTCTTGTGCTTCACTTTAATAAATACTGAAAAATTATCCTCTTGGTAGTATTCGTGTATTTTGGGTTAAGTCTTGCTTGATAATCTTTTCCTTGGTAGTATCTAGGAAGAATTTTTTTTAAAAAAAATGCTTATATAATCCACCAAAGTAGTTGTAGTAACGCCATTTTGAGCTGGTGTTCAATTGTGTCCTGGCGGCTTCAATCAAAATTCGTAAAATTTATTTAATAGTCTTGTCATATTCCACAATTCTCTTATTTCTAAGTGTGATAATGCCTCCAACTTATTTCCCTCTTCGTTGGGAGAGCACTGGGGATCAATGGTGGTATGCTTCTCCCATTGATTGGGCAGCTGCTAATGGCCACTATGACTTGGTTAGAGAGCTCCTTCGCATTGATAACAATCACCTTATCAAGCTCACCTCTCTCAGGCGAATTCGCCGCCTTGAAACTGTGTGGGATGATGAGGAACAGTTTGATGATGTTGCCAAATGTAGGTCTCTAGTTGCTAGAAAACTTTTTCATGAATGTGAATCCAAGAAAGGGAATAACTCTCTCATCCAAGCTGGCTATGGGGGATGGCTTATGTATACTGCTGCTTCTGCTGGAGACTTGAGTTTTGTTCAGGAACTTCTTAAAAGGAACCCTCTACTTGTTTTTGGTGAAGGAGAATATGGTGTTACTGACATACTATATGCTGCTGCAAGAAGTAAGAATTCTGAGGTTTTCAGGATTGTTTATGATTTTGCTGTTTCTCCGAGGTTTTTGACTGCAAAAGGTGGAGAGTTGGGGGAGCATTTGGGGGAGATTCCTTCTCTATACAAGTGGGAAATGATTAATAGGGCTGTTCATGCTGCTGCTAGAGGCGGGAATTTGACTGTTTTGCAGGGGCTTCTTCGTAATTGCACTGATGTTTTGGCTTACAGGGACAAGGAAGGCTCAACTATTTTACATGCTGCAGCTGCCAGAGGGCAGGTTGAGGTGAGGCTCACATTTTGAGATTTCACTTAAATTGAACTATTATTTGTTTGATGATTTTGGTATTATATGGTTAATACCAAGCCAATAAAGATATGAAGTGATTTCAACAGCTCAGGAAAATTCAAAAACTAGAATTGGAGTTTTAATTGGACTTATACCCATTTGAAGTTTATTTATTTTTTTCATTTGCCCAAACTTCATCTGAAATCGCCAATTTGAGTATGAAAAAAGGTGTAGGAGCCAGTTAAGATCCTGCCCGTTTTAGGAGCATATGAGTTTCTGTTATTTATTGCTGTCCAACCTGTTAGATTTGTTGCTTGATTTTTTTCATAAATGATTGAAGTTGTTAGTAATATAAGGAATTGCAATCTATGGTTTCTGACACTATACTTGGATTTGGAAATAAAGTAAAGAGACTCAACTCTTACTGAAGACTGCATAAAACCTGAGTGTTATTTTTCCTGGTAGGTCAATATAATAGACACAAAGTACTTGGAAATTCTTGATGCTGTAAAGGTGCAAAACCCAACTTGGTATTTAGTTGGCATCTTAAATGCATGTCTGCTATGTTACAAAAGCAATTCTGATTTCTACTGCCGTCGGTTGAAACTGCCCCTTTCTCTGGAAAATAAGTCATATTAGTAATGCTGGAAGTTAACATAAAGAATCTCTTTGTGCTTTGTTTCTAGGAGCAATTTCAGGTTTTTAATAGTCTCAGTTAAGATTGTGTCTTGTCACCTAAAATTAAATTGTGTTTAATTAACTATAGTTAGTGTTCTCAAATAAAGGGTACGTGCAAGATTAATGGATTATCTTGTACAACTGCAATGACATGTTCATATCCATACTGATGATGCTCTGAATGGTTAACAGGTTCCACACAGGGGCAATGATTGTTTGCCAATAATGTGTTATATATAAAGTCATGATACATTCCTCTGGATGATTTCTCATGTTTTAATGCTTACAAAATATGTTTCTCTTTGTACAGATAGTTAAAGATCTTATAGCATCCTTTGACATCAACTCCACAGATCATCAAGGCAACACAGCATTGCATATTGCTGCTTATAGGGGCCAATCATCTGTAGTTGAAGCTTTAATTGTTGCTTCTTCTTCATTGATCTCATCAACGAACAATGCTGGAGAAACTTTTCTTCATATGGCTGTGTCCGGATTACAAACTCCTGCTTTTAAAAGATTGGATCGGCAGATTGAACTTATGAAGCAGTTGATAAGTGGGAAAATCTTCAACATAGAAAAAATCATCAACGCCAAAAATAATGAAGGAAGAACTGCGCTCCACACAGCCATCATTGGGAATGTTCATTCTGATCTTGTGCAGCTCCTGATGTCTGCTCGGTCAATAAATGTAAATGTCTGTGATGCTGATGGGATGACCCCACTTGATCTCCTTAAGCAAGGGCCGCATTCTGCCTCATCAGATATACTAATTAGGCAGTTGATTTCTGCTGGTGGAATATTTGGTTGTCAGGATTATACTGCAAGAAGAGCCATCGCCTCCTGCCTGAAGATGCAAGGTAATGGAACAAGTCCTGGAACATCATTCAGAATCTCCGATGCAGAAATATTCTTGTATACAGGCATCGAGACTGCATCTGATGCCAATAATGATCCAGCTGGTGAAAGAATGAGTTCATTTTCGACTGAACATCTTGACTCAACCAATGAGAATCAGATCTCCACAGCTAATAGGAAATTAGGTTCTGTGAATAATGCTGCTCAACAATTGAAAAGAGTCCTCCAGTGGTCCCGGATGAAAGGAAAAAAACCAGAAAGCTTCAAGAAATCAGTGGATCAAGGTTCTGTGGAATCATACTCGAAATGCAATAGTTCAGAGGAAACACCGACCCCACTTCGCCAGAGATTCATGAAGCCCTCAGCCCTTCCTAACAATAAAAGAACACTTTCTGTTAGGAGTAATCAATCAAGTCCAACAGCCAAGAAGAAATTTGCTTCAGGCATAATGCATGGTGTAATGCAGGCTATGCCACAAACAACTGCTCGAGGACGATCACGCTCAAGTTCATTTTCAAAATCATCCATATCTTCTCCAACTTCATTGGACAAACAAAAAGGTATATTCATTGACAATGATGTTGCTGGTCCATCTTCATCCAATCAATTATTTGATGATGGAATACCAAATGTGAATGGAAAAGAAGGCCCAATGAGCTCCATGAATAAGAAATTAAGGAGCCAGTACTTCTGCTTTGGTGCTTCTAGCCTGCCAGTGAAAACTCCAGTCAGCAGGCCACGGCAAAGCCACAGTTCCAATCCTTCTGTTGTCTCAGTGGCCTGAGGAACTGGATGCGAAGATCAACTGATTCAGTTGTCAAACAAAGAAGGGTGTGCAGACTCTGCAACCCGGATAGAATAACTTTGAAAAGACTTTCCTCAAGCAAGTTCTGTAGCTGTTTCCTGCTTGTCTTTTTATTCTTTCTTAGGATGTTTTGATGTTTAATATGATCGGTAGGTCATGTAATCGTACTTAAAAATTTGTCTCAAGTATATCTAATGCTCTGTCTTGTGCAAAGTAGTGAAGAGAAAAAATTATCCTTCTGAACAGTTAGTCTTTCTTTCTTTGCTGTTGAGTGGGAAATTTGAAGCAAATAGCTTCTACTTTTCACCGCTTCTAATTCAGTCTATGAGAAGATAGAGTAGTAAATAGTAAAAAAAACCGTATCTGCTCTGCATATATTATGCCTGTTGGAGATATGATTCAAAATCTGGTGGAGCAAATCTCTGCAGTATCTGTTAATGATTAGTTAGCAAAATCTCTAGATATTTTCTGTTTTTTTTTTTTATTTAATGTAACTGCTAGTTCCTTGTTTCTCTGAAATTTAGTTACTTGTAAGCCTATATATTGGCATTCAATGTTCTGCTATTATTGCAATAAAAACTCTTATTTCAGTCTCAAATACTTTCCTTAATCTGTTACTGCATAACTCTTCTTTCTGTAAATCAGTTTTTAACAATGGTATCAGAGCAGGTTACCTTCATACTTTGGGGCGTTTGATCAGGGCAAACAACGACAATTCATTAAGCATAGCCCAACCTTCCATGCCAATCTTTAAAGGAGACAACTGAGTTTTGGAGCATGAAAATGAAAACACTATTCAAAGTCACAAGAGCTATGGGCCTTGGTGGAAAATGGTTATAACGAACAAGATGAAGAGACCAGATTAAGAGAAAATAAGAAGAAAGATTCAAAGGCCAATTCATTCAACAACCTGTCCATTACTCAATTTTCTCAAAAATTACAGCAGCTACAACAGCAAGGAAGGCTTGGACAACCTTGCAATTGGCATTTCATGGCTCATCGACAGTGGTCGGGGTTAAGTTACAGACAATCGTGAGCAATGTTTTCAGACCCGGCCCAGCCAATGAACCTGAAAAAGTAGATGATCAAGCGCTAAAGGTTCAACCGAGGTTAAACTGGGTTTGAATCGGTCAAAATAAAATTTTATTAAAATAGAATCTTTAATATATTCATATACAGTAAAATATAAAAATAAATATATGATACCTATTTTTATACATAATTATATCTTCAAAATGTTAATATTTATAAATTTATAATTTAAATTAGTAAATAACAATGTTCAAAAATATTTGTAAATATATTTTTAATAAATAATAGAATTTGATTTATTTATATAATTTTTTTAATTTTAAATATAGAATAGATAATAATTTTTAAATATTTAATTTTGTCAATTAGAACAAATATATATATGAATATATATATATATATATATATATATATATATATATATTCCTTTATACACGTGAATATTTCATATCACTCAAAAAAACAGATTCCATCCAGGACAATAATTCAAGAAAATAACAAAACATTCGTGTGATTCCAGCTCATTCAGAAGGATAAATTTTAGACAAAACATGTGAAAGAATTATTACTCATATTCTACTTCAATTATCAGTTTCTATCCTTAAGCATCTATATAAAGAGAATATTTGAAGATTAAAAGCAGAATGTGACCAAAGCAAAAACCTCCCTGTAACCATAATTGTCTTATGCTTTCAAAAGTTCCTCTTATAAATTTTATGTAGTTTTCTAAAATTTTTCAAAGCAATTTTCTTTTAAAGCTTCAATCATTGTAAGTTTTTAACATTAAATAAAATAATTAGTTTAAGATTAAGTTTGTTTTTAATTATCTTTTGTTTTATATTATCTAAATTTCAATTCGTATTATTTATATTTTAATTTGTCTCTCTGTATCTCCATTTTGGTATCAGAGTCTTATAACCCAATCTGTTAAGAATATTCATAATAGTAACTTAACCTTTTTTTAGTAAAGTTTGATATTCACTGTGCTAAAGTATTTGTGTATCATAGTGTTGGTCAGCCATCTTGTTAGCCGTTTGAAGGCATAATAGGTGGTCCCGCTGGTGGTCCTCGTATTCACACAGGTTCTTTATCATTCTATATATCATTCTTTCATTAAGTTAATATTCAATTAATATTATTAGTATTCTAATGGATATGTTATCAAGAATTCTGTCCAGTAGAGATCTATCTAGGACTTCTTTGACAGATGAAGTTTATAATTATCAAAATTTAAACTCTACAAAGGTTAATATTACTATGATTGAAAATCATTTACATGATTGGAGTATTCCCAAACAAGATATTAAAACGATTTATAAGATTAGATCTTTTGAATTTATGATAGATTATAGTATCAAAACTACTGAAGAAACTTTGGTTTTAAATTATGAACATGATTCTATTCAATTATTTTCTCATGCATCTTTATTTGATCACAAAAAGAAATATAAATATTTGCATACATGTATAGTTCAGGTTGCAATAAACCACTATTTTGCATTGGATTAGATATTCCTATTTTAATGTTGTTAAGAGATGCTAGGCATAATAATTTTTAAAATTCTTTATTAGCCATGGCTAAAACTAATTTAGCTAATGAACCAGTTTATTTTAATTGTTATCTAAATTTTTTAGTATCTTTATTTGACTCAAATATTATAGATATATTAACACTAACCGTTAAAACTAAAAATATAGATTTCAAAGAAAATTCTAGATTTATATCTATCATATATAGAGTATATTTTAAAGTTATGACTACAACATTAGATCCACAGTCTAAAAATAGTCTTATTAAAAATGAAACTTTATTATTTGAAGCTAATAGATCACATAGTATTATTCATGTTCCTAAAAGATTAAAATAGAATGAAATTACTAGATATGGTTCAAAGGATTTACAAGAAATGGTTTAACTAAAACCTTTAGGAAACAATGAACAAACTTTTAGAATAATAGAGCATTCAGATAGATCATTAAGATTAAAATTCTTTCTAGATTTTACACCATCATCTAAAATTTGAACATTCACTAATAGTAGACCTTCAACTGTATTCCCAAAAATATAGACCTAGAGAAGATTTTAACTTAAGAAAAAAAAAAAGACTTCCGGCCTCACCTACTAGGTCTCAAATGGAAGATTTTTCTCAAATAAATGTAATATTAGAAGAATTTGAAATTGATAACCAATATTAAAAAAAATTATTTTAGCTGATTATAATGAAAAAAAAAGAGATTGGTTTTTTGAAAAATTTAATTCATAAAAAAGAAGTGAAATTAGAGAATTAAGTTAGGATGATATGAGATTGCATAAAGTTAATATTGCTTTCTTTAATTGGATACCCATATATTGCAAAAAATAATATTATAGAATATCCTTTAAAAGAAATAAATATTAAGGAAAAATAACAAAATATTGGATAACTGCTAATAATCAAAATATAACATCAATATATCTACCTTTAGAGAAAATATGTTTTAAAAATAAAGAAGATATTGTTATGGTTTTACCTTTTAAAAAAGTTACCTTAGAAAATCAAAATCATGCACAAACAAAAGAAACTAATATCGTTCAAATGCAGGTAAATTATTCAAATCAAATTTTATCCACAATAGCTTCTCAATTAGATAGAGTAGAATCTTCTATTCAAACACCCAATATACATAGTATACCTAAAAAGGAAGGAATTTTAGAACAACTTTTGTTTAAATCCTTCGAGTTTTCAAGTGATACTAAAGTAACTTTATGACATAAAAATGATTTATTAAAACAAATACAAGAAAGACTAGAAAAATTAGATTTAAACAATCAAAAAGAAAAAATATAATATTAGTCATTAATAAAGAAGAATATGAAGATTTAGAAAACCAATTTAAATAAGATAATCAAATTTCAAAGATACATCATGGTAATACTTACATATCTAGACCTAAAACAAAAAATTATTACTCTAAACCTTCGCCTCCAGATATTCAATATGAAAAGAGATCTTTAGTAATTCAAGCAAGATATAATAATAATACATTTTATGAGCGGAATATTAATAGAATGACAAAATATCAAATTTTAAACACATTAGAAAGAAATAACAATGACTGCTTTAGCCTATAGAACAACTAATGATAATGAATGTTCAATTGTCCAAATAATTATTTTTGGATTCACTAGCCAATTAAAGGGATGGTGAAATTACTATTTAAGTAAAATAGATAAAATAAGAATTTTTGCAACTACAAAAGCATTCGCAGTTAAAATAGAAGGATAAGATGTAGAGACACCAGCACAACAAACTAATATATTAAATACTTTAGTTTTTACTATAATGAAAATTTTTATAGGCGATCTAAGTTAATATCAAGCTAGAACTTTAGAATTATTACAAACTTTAATGTTCTAAATTACAAGATTTTATATGGTATAAAAATGTCTTTTTAACTAGATTATTTACAAGATCAGATTGAAATCATCCTTTTTGGAAAGAAAATTTTTTGGTAGGATTACCAAAATTATTTAGCAGAAAAAGTTAAAACAAAAATAAGAAGCGATTTCAATGATAATATTCCTTATGAAAATTTAACTTTTGGAGAGTTAATTAATTACATCAATAATGAAGGTTTAACATTATGTACATATATGAAGTTAAAAGCAAAACTAAAAACTGAATCTAGAAAAGAATTAGAAAATTTTTGTCAATAATATGGATATGAAAAGATTAGTGCGGCATGTAATCTTTTGGTATCATGTTGTTTAATCTTTTAATATTCTCTTTTATCTTCTCTCTGTATGCCTATGTGATTGATCTTATATTATAATTGCTTACATTCTTTTTTATCTTGACATAGGGGGAGAAATATAAGCAAAATGTAAGAACATAAAGGGAAAAATGGGGAATATAAAGGGAGAGAGATCATTCGAAAATATTGAGATCTAAAAAGTGTGATTTTTTATAATTGAACATGATAATCAAAATGGATTTCCTTAAGACTTGACATAATTGCTTTTCAATATATTAATTTCTTTTTTGCTTAGTTTGATTGTCAAAATAAAAAAGAGGAGATTGTTGACCTTACGGTGATTGATCTCTATTTTGATCTTGACAATCAAATTAAATGTTACTAATGACTTTACATATTTTTCTTTCTATGATCTAATCATAAGATGATTGATGATGATTATATTGATTGAAAAATGGTTTGAATATGATTCAAATAATTAATTTCGAATTTATTACAATATTGCTAAAAATTACATTGTTGATGAACATGTAATGTTTTTGGATTAATTATTGGGGCCGTTCATATTTTTCTTGCAATTTGATTATAGAAAAATTATTTAGATATATTGAAAATGTGTTTAAGCATCTAGAAGTGTCCAATAATTAATTGAAAGTTATTTTAATTAATTTTTCAAACAAACACCAAAACAGGTTTGTTAAGGGTACCCAGCAGGACTGTTTTGTTTGAATTTTTTTGTATGTAAATATTTCATTTCTAGCACTTTAAAATAATTTTTATATAATTGAAAATATGTTATTTGGATGTTAGATGCATGGTAAAATCAATTTTCCCGAAGTTAGATTTCTAAATTAATTCTAGACGACAAAATGGTCATTTTGAACGTCTTATATGTTGGTTCACTTGCCTTGATGATTTTGGCTTGTGCCAAAATTATTATGATGGACTTGACCTGACTTAAATATGCTTAAAATGATGATTTGAGGTTCTAGAAATTTTAGAAATTTTTGGAAATTAATTTTGAATTAATTTAAGTTGAGCAAATGACATATCTAGTATGACTAGAAAGTGACATGTATGTTAAAATTAAATTGTTTAATTTTTGACATCATAATAATTTGATTTTAAGGTGAATCAATTATAAATTAATTCTGGAAATATGAATTTTAATTTAATTTGATTAATTATTAAATTCCACATTAAAATGATGTACAAAATTAAATTGGCTGAAACAATAAAAGTAGGCAATTTCGGTTCAATTGTTGAATTGATTTTCAATTTTGTAATCCAAAATTATCACTAATGTGATTGAGCATGCATGATTTTGTTTTATAGTAAATAGGGCTTGTGTGTCCCTTCCTATCTCTTCTTTCTCATGTATTTCTTTTCTCATCTTACTCCTCTCAAATGTAAAGTGAAGTTTTCTATATTTGAAATATGTAATTAGATTACATAGGATTAGGAAACAATTGAGATGTAATGGAGCAAGAAGCAATGGAGATGGTGCCATAAATAAGAAGACTTAGAAGTAGGAATTTGGTTTTTATTCTTGGATTGTAATTCATGCATATACCTAAGTAAGACATAGTCAATCTCTTTATGGCTCTAGAGATTGATTTTAGTATGTCCATAATCATGTTATATAGTTAATGTAACTATCTTTATATATCCATGTGATGAATGTATGATATATAAAAGCATATAATAATAACATGATGAGACTAAATTAATAAAATCTCTCACTAAATAATATGAGAAGAACCAAAGTTCTTTTAGAGTTAGAGTTGTTGAGTTGTCTCAAGCTCACTCTATAAGAATATGTTTGAACTATTGAAATTAGATTTCATGATTAATGGGTTGGACTTAAACAATACCATTGGTTTGTTAGATTTGTGCTCAGGTCAATGAGTATTGGAGGCAAAGTTGGGTAAGTGTACATGAGATGTATACATATCAAGAGTTGATAGCCCAATATGTGTGTGCACATCAACTAGTTGATAGCACAAGATTCAATAGTTGCTTTGATATGCAATTGGTATAGATCAGATACCTACCAATAAAACTAAGGATGGTTTGTTGAGTTGCCTAAAGGTCATTCTTAGAAAATTTGTTGAGTTGCCTAAAGGCCATGGGTTTGTAATAAAATAGTGGGAGCCATAATGCATTTTGTTGAAGACCTAATATCATGCATTCACTCGTGTACACACTTCTACAATCTTGATCTTTACATCTAAGTTGTTGGAATCATATTATTCAATGTGAATCAAAACGTAATCATGAGTCATACATTTTGACTATCCTAAGCTTCCTTGACTGGCATAAAACTGAGAATGGTCCTCAAATCCAAAGGGTTACCAAAGTTTTGGAATAGCTATTTTCCTTCCCTTAATGCTTGAGATGCAAATGTTATGAATAATTTGCATACAAGAAGTACTTGAATAACAATGGATTGGTCCTAAGTTGTTCAAACTTCAAAAGCAGCATAAAAAGGATGCAAAACCGTTATGTATCATCTTAAAGAGATGGCTAATGAGTAAGCTTACGCTGAGTGATATGAGATATCTAAATTGCTTTACCACTTCAAGATGATAGAAGGGAGATCTAAAATGTAATATGCATTATAGATAAAAGGAAAAAGTAGAGAGACATCTTGAAATGTACTTCCATTATAGCAATAGTTGAAAAATGGAAAAGGAATAACAAAGCTTAATTTGAGTTTTTCAAGAAGCATAAGAGAAGGCATATAGATGCACCTTCTACTTCAAGTAAATTTGATAAAAAGGATAACATTGTTTCTTATAATAACACATGAATATTAGATATTGCATGTAGGTCTCACATATACTAGATATGCAAGACCAAAGAAACAATAGAAAGCTTAAGAAAAGAGAGTCAAAACTGTACATATTGGCCATATAGCAACAATTGCTGCAATAACTATAGAGGCTTAAGTTTCAACACTCTCTAGTAAGCTTGTTTAAAGGTTTAAACAATTGCAATTCTATTTTAGTTAATGAATAAAGAATATACTTTTGTTTCGTAGTTGAACAAAAGTTTTTTATTTGACTATTAAGAACAATTGTTGTTCTATGTGGTCAATTAATATTCCTTATAAAACTAAAACATTATGCGGTAAAGTTTATAATCTTGAAATGCTTAACTCTATCCTCAATATTAAATTTAAAGAGTTGATGACCCGAAACATTATATTATGGCATTGTCAACTTGGGCATATAAAAGAGAATCAAATGATGAGTTATGGCAACTTGGGGTCATTTGATTGTGAATCATGTGACACATATGAATCTTATTTACTAAGCAAGTTAACAAAATCACTTTTTAATGAAAAAGGATGAACATGAAAAAGGACTGATGGACCTTGTACATATTGATGTATATGGACCAATGTTTGTACATGCCATAAATGGTTTTGTCTACTTCATTACCTTAATTATGATCGCTCATAATTCGGGTATTTGTATATGGTAAGATACAAATTTGAAACATTTGAAATGTTCAAAGAATTCAAAAATGAAGTAGAATAACAATTTAGTAAAAGTATTAAGACACTTAGATTAGATCAAAATGAAATAATACTTAAGCTAAATGTTTCAATGTCATATAAGAGATAATAAGATTTTATCTGAATGAACCATATCTTATATGCCATAGTATAATGATGTGGCTAAAAGAATTATTCGAACCTTGTTAAACATGGTAAGGTACATATAAGCTTTTAAAATTCCTTAAAGTTCCTTTTATGGTCATGCACATGGGATTATATTTATATGATAAACATAATACCTTATCAGTCAGTTAATGTTGTTCAATATAAGATATGAAATAATATAAAACATGTTCTTTCATAAATGAAAGTTTAGTATTATCTTACTTAAAAGAAGTAGAAAATGTTGGATTAGTTAAAAGCTCAATCTAACCCTATGTCTTTATATGACATATCCAATGAGAGTCATTTGGTTATTAGTTTTACCACTTTTTGAAGCAAAATGTGTTTGTTTCAAACAATGCTATCTTCCAAGAAAAGAGTTTCTTCTACAATAAGACAGTGGGAGCAAGAATGAACTTCATGAAGTTCAAATATATACTCCAGCAGACACAAATCAACTGACAAGCCCAAATATAGTAAGACCTTATGAAACACAAGAGCTTCATAGTAATGTAGGACAAAACCCCATTAGGTGCAAGTGGGTCTTCAAGAAAAAGACCAACATGGTAGTAAATTAGTTGCCTATAAAGCAAGAGTTGGTAGTTAAAAAACATCGTTAAAGACAAAGGTTGGCTTTGACAAGACTTTTTACTCCATATACTATGCTTAAATTCGTCATGTTACTCCTAGTCATTGCTACTCATTGTGATGAGATTTTGCAAATGGATATGAAGATAGGTTTCATTTTGGAAATTTGACTTAAGATGTGTACATAACATAATCTAAGAGATTCATATCTGATGATGATGATGAAACAGGATACAAATTGCAAAATCCATTGATGTATTACTGCAAACATCAGGGAGTTGAAACATCTAAATTGATGAGATAATCAAAGAGTTTGTTTTCTCACAATATATGAATGATTCATATGTTTTCAAGAAGGTTAGTGAGAGTGCCATTTTGTTCTTAGTGAAGTATTTGGAAGACATACTATTAGTAGGAAATGATCTCTCATTTCTAAGTTAGTCAATTTATTACTCTAAAATAATTCTGCAAGAAGGTTTTTAAAAGTAACTTGCCAAAAGGGGATTAAGATCTATAGAGATAGATCTAAGAGGTTACTCATTTTTTCTTAGTCTACATAGTTAAGATGCTAAAGTGGTTAGCATAAAGTAGTCTATGAGAGGATCTATTCCTATGATCGATAGGATTACCCTCTCTAAGTCTTTATATCCAAAGATATAAGACAAATAGACTAGCATTGGATGAGATTCCATAAGCCTAGGCTACTAAATTCATTATGTACTATGATGTGTACTAGGCCTAATAGATATCATGTTATAAGTGTCATGAGTGGATATCAATATGATCCCAAAGGGTTTATGGGTGACTGTCAAGGACATCCTTAAATACATTAGAAGGATTTAGGATGTATTCTTGGTTTAAAGAGATAATAAGCTTAAGTTAAGCAAGATTATAGATCCCAGCATCCAATTTGACAAGGATAACTCAATCCTAGTTGTGCTATGTATTCGCATTAAATAATTGTCTAGTTAATTGGAAAAGTTCCAAACAGATGATGACTGATAATTCCATAACTCAAAGTACATTACAGCTTCCAAGGCAATTGAGGAAGTAGTTTGGATAGGGAATTCATCACAAGGTTGAAGTGATTCATAGTATTGTAAGTCCAATATGATTGGAACAATAATAGAGCCACTGCATATGCAAAAGAATCATGGTCTCATCAAAAGGTCTAAACATGTACACAAACTTATCAATTGATTTTAGAAATCAATGGAATATGTGATGTAATGAGAGAAAGAGTTCCCACTAATCAGAAAATATTTGATCAAATCACTAAACCAAAACCCCAAAAGGAATATGACAGTCATATCCTCGCCTATAGTGTAATGTATAAAGGCGATTGGCTTTAGTGCAAGTGGGAGATTGTTAGAGATGTGCCCAAAAGGCAATCGCCTCAGGCACTTAGTGTATACATTCATAAAGGCATTCTTTTATTATATTAATATTCATTTGCATAAGAATTAATATAGATCTTAAACTGATTAATGAAAGTCCATGATATGTAACATAGCATGAAGGAAATCATGATGGGATCATGATAATGAGATTCCTATCATGTGTAATTATGTTAGTATCTAAATTATCCCTAGTCATAGGATCAACAAGATAGGACATTATTGATCCGGTAGTAGATCTTATAAGCTGTGAGCATGAGATGTTCAAAGTTAACAAGTGGATGCTTGGTAAGAGTAGTCAAGTACATTGGATGACCTACTATGAGATAATCATATGGATTATCTATTCAAATGTCAACGATAGTCTCATCATAGCAATGGGACATGTATCCTTAGACTTAAGGAACTGAAGGATATCTTGGATACTGATTTTGTGCTTTGACTCCTTTCATTGTTGCCTTATAGAGGTCGCTTATAGGGTGGTGATTGGGTACGGCTTGAGGTATTTGAACAAAATTGGGTAGCCCATACAGGATTCACCGCTCCTAATAGAGGGAGAGTATACCCAAGGTCTCTTGTCGGAATTATTACTCAGTAATCTCTGGCCAGAGTGGAAACGTCCTGAAGATGGTCTTCAGCGACATGTCTAATAGACTAATGAGTTCCAAGGACAAGATCTAATATAACTTGGGCTAGGTGTGATGTAGTCAGTCTAGTGGGAGTTGACATATTGTCCATACTCTAAACCGAATGGGGTATAGAATGGTGAAAGGATAAATTGCACAGAAATTGTCTATGGAAAGGTTCGTAGTCAAACTATTGACTTTCTGGTCAATTGGAGGTTATGATGTGTTCCTAAATACCGCTCACGACTTGCTTAAATTATTTGATATTTTAAATGGCCAATATAATCAAGAATCTAATGGGTCACATGCTTTGGAGATGTAAAGAATGAGTAAAATTACTTTGGATGGATCCAAAATATGAAAGAATTATTTCGAGTCGGTTTACGATAAGATCGAGAGAGAAAATCGCTTGGAGGGATTGACGGGCCCGTGCTAGCCCGCTGGCTTGACCTACCCATTTAAATGGCCTAAGTGGCCATTAAACCATATAACTCTTCTTTTTCTCCTCTCCTAATTTTTTCTCTATAAAATTGATTTTCTTTTAGATCTAAAAGACCCTAAAAGACAAAAAATAGACTAGAAAAAATTTTTGGAAGAAAAAAATTTGTAGAGACAACAAGAAAAATTAAAGAGTTTAATTTTTCCTCTCAAAAGAAACATGCACCATTACTAGCACTTTGAGGCGTGTTCAAGCCATCTCCCTAGTGGTTTCATCCTCTCATCTTCACATGGATATTGTTAGAAACAATTCGAGATTGGATTGTTGTAGTTTGCTAAAACCCAACAGGGTGAGAAGTTGAAAAAAAAATAAAAATTATAAAGGTATAATTTCTGAATTTTTCTTTGTTAAATTAGTTTTAATTGGCACAAATAAAATCCTTTGATTCAGATTTTAAAAAATTTTAATTTCTGCTGCATCAGTAAGGTGATAGCTTATGCATCCAGGTAGTTGAGACCACATGAAATGTCATATCCAGTGCATGATTTAGAATTGGCTGCAGTTGTATTTGCTTTGAAAATTTGGAGACATCATTTATATGGCGAAACATTCCAGATCTTCATAAACCATAAGAGTTAGAGATATCTACTGACATAGAAAGAATTAAACATGAGGCAGAGGCAATGATTAGAGCTACTAAAAGATTATGATTGCACAATTGAACACCATCCAAGAAAGGAAAATGTAGTGACAAATGCATTAAGTAAGAAGTCTAGCAGCAGTATAGCTCACTCAGAAGCATCCTATCTTCCATATTTGATTTAGCTTCAGTCTATGAATGTTGAATTGAGTCTGCATGATAATAGGCCACTGATGTTAGAGATGTTCCCAAAAAGCAATTGCCTTAGGCACTTAGTGTACACATTCATAAAAACATTCTTTCATTATATTAATATTCATTTGCATATGAATTGATATAGATTTTAAACTGATTAATGAAAGTCTATGATATAAAATATAGCATGAAGGAAATCATGATGGGATCATGATAACGATATTCCTATCATATGTAATTATGTTAGTATCTAAATTATCCCTAGTCATAGGATCAACAAGACAAGACATTATTGATCCAGAAAGACTAACACATGTTATACTCTTCGATTGGATTGAGCAGTAGATCTCATAAGCTATGAGCATGAGATGTTCAAAGTTAATATGTGGATGCTTACTAAGAGTAGTCAAGTGCATTGGATGATCTGTTATGAGACAATCATATGGATTATCTATTCAAATGTCAATGATAGTCTCATCATAACAATGGTGCATGTATCCTTAGACTTGAGGAACTTAAGGATATCTTGGATACTGATTCTGTGCTTTGACTCTATTCCTTATTGCCTCATAGAGGTCGCTCATAGTGTGGTGATTGGGTATAGCTTGAGGTATTTAATGGTAATTGGGTAGCCAACGGATGATTTACTGCTCCTGATAGAGGGAGTGTATACCCATGGCCTCTTGTCGAGATCATTACTCAAGAATCTCTAGCCCAAGTGGAAACGTCCTGAAGATGGTTTTCAGTGACATGTCTAATAGAGTGATGAGTCCCAAGGACAAGATCTAACATCATTTGGGCTAAGTGTGACATAGTCAATCTAGTGGGAGCTGACACATAGTCCTTGCTCTGAATCGAGTGGGATATAGTATGGTGATAGAACGAATTGAACATATTGTTGTTTATGGAAAGGTTTGTAATCAAACTACTAACTTTCCGACCAATTAGGAGTCATGATGTGGTGCTAGATACCGCTCAAGACTTCCTCAAATTAATTGTTAATTTGGATGGCCAACATAACTGAAAACCTAATGGGTCACACGCATTAAAAGTGTTAAGAATGAGTAAAATGGTCTTTGATGAGATCCAAAATTATGAGAGAATTATTTAGGGTCGGATTGTGATGTAATCACGGGAAAAAATCTGACAAAATTGCTCGGGGAGAGTTGCAGGCTCGTGGCAGCCCAACACAAAGGCAACTAGCTGAATTGGCCAAATTGCCAATTTAGCCCCTAAACCTATTTTGGTAATTTTTTTCAACCCTAGAGTGTTTAGAAACATCCATAAATAGTATTTTTCATCAGAAAAATACTATAGCCTCCATAGAAAATTAGTAGATAATTTTTCTTCAATTTTCTCTCAAGAATACTTTTATTTCCTAACACATAGATAGTGTTCATGGCTTCATTTTTTGAGGTTTCATTCTTTTTTTCAGCATGGATTAACATTAGAGACGATCTAATTGTTGTGGTTTGCAACAACCCAACAACAAGGAAATTTGGAAAATTGACACAAAAAATTAAAGATATTTTAATTGAATTAGTTTTAATGGCACAAGTAGAATTTTTTTATTCGGGTTTTGAAAAAAATTTATTTTTCGCTACGTTTTATAAATGTGATTTATCCTCAAAATCCAACATTAGTATCAGAGCCTCCTTGTGTCCATTAAAATTAATTTTGATTAAAGGTGCAATTGGATTGCACTATTTTGGTATTTTTGGTTCTATTAGTTTGAAAACTTAAAATTAATTTGTAAAATTTGTTTTAAATATTTTTCTTTCAATAATATGATCATGGGATGATCATTTTGAATGAAAATATTTTGAATATGATTCAAATAATTAATTCCGAATTTATTACAATATGGCTGAAAATTGTATTGTTGATTAACTTGTGATATTGTTTAGTTTGTATGATGGGGCTATTTATATTTTTTTTGTAATTTGATTATGAAAAAATTATTTAAACATATTTAGAATGTGTTTAAGCCTCTGGAAGTGTCCAATAATTAATTAAAATTTGTTTTAATTAATTTTTCAAACAAACACCGAAAAGGGTCTATTTTAGGGTACTCGGCGGGACTGTTTGGTTTGATTTTTTTTTTTGTATGTGAATATTTTATTTCCAGTACCTTGAAATAATTTTTATGTGATTAAAAATATTTTATTTTGATGTTATATGCATGCCAAAATAAATTTTCTCAAATTTAAATTTCAAAATTAATTATAGATAGTAAATGGGTCATTTTGAGTGTCTTATGTGTTGGTTTGCTTGTCTTGATGATTTTAGCTTGTGCCAAAATTATTTTGATGGACTTGAACTAACCTAAAGATGCTTATAATAATGATTTGAGATTTTAAAAATTTTTGGAAAATAATTTTGAATTAATTTAAGGTGAGCAAATTAATATCTATTATGACTAGAATATGATATGTATGTTAGAATTAAATTGTTTAATTTTGGACATCATAACAACCTAATTTTAAAGTGGATTAATTTTGAATTAATTTTTGAAAATATGGAATTTAATTATTTTGATTAAATATTAATTTTCATATTAAAATGATATACAAAATTGAATTAACCGAAACAATATAAGTAGGCAATTTCGGTTCAAGTGTTGAAACCGATTTTCAAATTTAGAATCCAAAATTGTCGTACCTTATTTATTTTATTTTATGCATTAGAGAATGTATGCTAGGGGTGTATGGAAAGTCATGATGGATGATTATGGACTTAGACCCAATGTGATTGAGCACGCATGTTTTTATTTTATTTTATGGTAAATAGGGCCTACGTGTCCTCGTCTATCTCTTCTTTCTCATGTATTTCTTTTCTTATCTTACTTCCCTCAAATGTAAATTGAGGTTTTCTATTCTTGAAATATGTAATTAAATTATATAGGACTAGAATAGAATGGAGATGCAAAGGAGTAGAAAGTAAGGGAGATGGTGCCATAAACAAGAAGACTTAGAAGTAGGAATTTGATTTCTATTTTCGGATTGTAATTCATGCATATACCTAGGTAAGACTTAGTCAATCTCTCTTTGGCTCAAGATATTGACTTTAGTATGTCCATATTCATGCCATATAGTTAATGTAACTATCTTTATATATCCATGTGATGAATGTATGATATATAAAAGCATGCAATAATAACATGATGAGACTAAATTAATAAAATCCCTCGCTATATAAACAATTATGTCTTACGCCTTCCATGAATGTGGGGAGAACTAGAGTTCTTCTAAAGTTAGAGTTGCTGAGTTACCTCAAACTCACTTTATATGTTCGAACCATTGAAATTAGATTTCATGATTAATGGGTTGGACTTAACCAATATCATTGATTTGTTAGATTTGCACCAAGGTCAATGAGTATTGGAGGCAAAGTTGGGTAAGTGTACATGAGATGTGCACATATCAAGAGTTGATAGCCCAATATGTGTGCACACATCAATTAGTTGATAGCACAAGATTCGATAGTTGCATAGAAATGCAATTGTTATGGATTAGATACCTACCAACTAAACTAAGGATGGTTTGTTGAGTTGCCTCAACGTCATTCTTAGCAAATTGGATATCAACCCACTAGGAGAACTTCCATATAGGTTCTCTAGGTTCATAGTGAGGGCTATGGACTTACAATAAAATAGTATAAGTCATAATGCATTTTATTAAAGACCTAATATCATACATTCATTCATGTACACACTTCTATAATCTCGATCTTTACATTTAAGTTGTTAGAATCATATCATTCAATGCGAATCAAAGCATAATCATGAGTCACACATTTTGACTAACTTAAACTTCTTTGATTGGCATAAAACTGAGAATGGTTCTCAAATCCAAAAGGTTGCCAAAGTCTTGGAATAGCTATTTTCCTTCCTTTAATGCCTAAGATGTAAAGTATTATGACCAATTTGCATGCAAGAAGTACTTGGATAACAATGGATTGGTCCTAAGTTTTTCTAACTTCAGAAGCAATATGGAAATGGATGCAAAACCATTATATATCATCTTAGAGAGATGGCCAATGAGCAAGCTCACGCTGAGTGATATGAGATATCTAAATTGCTCTACCACTCTAAGATCTAAAATGTAGCATGCATTATAGATAAAAGGAAAAATAGAGAGACATCTTAAAAGGTACTTCCATTATAGCAAGAGTTGAAAAATGGAAATGGAATAACAAAGAGGATAACATTGTTTCTTGTAAAAACACATGAGTATTAGATACTACATATAGGTCACACATATACAAGATATGCAAGACTAAATAAACAATAGAACGCTTAAGTAAGGAGAGTCAAAACTGTGCACATTGGCTGTATAGTAATAGTTGCTGCAATAGTTATAGAGGTTTAAGTTTCAACACTCTCTAGTAAGCTTGTTTAAAGGTTTAAACAATTGCAATTTTGTTTTAGTTTATGAATAAAGAATATAATTTTGATTAATAGTTAAACAAAAGTTCTTCATTTGAATTTTAAGAACAATTGTTGTTCTTTGTGGTCAAATGATATTCTTTATAAAACTAAAATATTATGTAATAGAGTTTATGATTTTAGAATGCTTAAATTATCCTCAATATTAAATTTAAAGGGTTGATGACCTAAAACCATAAATTATGGCATTGTCAACTCGGGCAGGCATATAAAAGAGAATCACTTGATGAGTTATGGTAACTTGGGGCCATTTGATTGTGAATCATGTGACACATGTGAATCTTATTTGCTAAGCAAATTAACAAAATCACTTTTTAGTGAAAAAGGATGAACATGCAAAAGAACTGATTGACCTTGTAGATATAGATATATATGGACCAATGTTCTTGCATGCCATAAATGGTTTTGTCTACTTCATTAACTTAATTATGATCGCTCATAATTCGGGTATTTGTATACGATGAGATACAAATTTGAAACCTTTGAAATGTTCAAAGAATTCAAAAATGATGTAAAGGAATAATTCAGTAAAAGTATTAAGACACTTAGATTAGATCAAAGTGAAATAATACTTAAGCTAAATGTTTCAATGTCATATAAGAGATAATAAGATTTTATCTGAATGAATCATACCTTATATGCCATAGCATAATGATATGGCTAAAAGGAGTAGTCAAACCTTGTCAGACATGGTAAGGTACATAATAAGCTTTTAAAATTCCTTAAAGTTTCTTTTATGGTTATACACATGGGATTATGTTTATGTGATAAACATAATACCTTACAAGTCAGTTGCTATTGTTCTATATAAGATATGAAATAACATAAAGCCTATTCTTTCATAAATGAAAATTTAGGATTATCCTGCTTAAAAGAAGTATATAATGTAACCCAACGTCTGTGTATGGGATAACCAATAAGAATCATTTGGATATCAGTATTACCACTATTTGAACAAAAGGTGTTTGTTCAAAGTATGCTATCTTTCAAAAGAAAGAGTCTCTTCTATAAGAAGATAGTAAGACCAAGATTGTAACAAAGTTCAAATATAATCAAGCAGACATGAATCAATTGACAAAGCCCAAATATGTTATTCATATAGATGAAGTAATAGTAAGACTTTATGAAACAAAAGAGCTTTATAAGTAAAGTAGGATACGAGTTATTCCCAAGAGATAAAGATATCTTATAAGTGAACAAAATGGTCGTATTGTTCATAGAGGATAATAAGCCTACTATTTATGAAGAGATTCTGAAAAGTTCAGAATATGACTAATGACTATAAGCCACAAGTCGAATACGAATTCTATGTCTGTAAACCAAGTAAGGACTTTGGTTGATCCACATAATGGGACAAAGCCCCATTGGGTGCAAATGGGTCTTTAAGAAGACCAATATGGAATGTAATGCAGTTGCCTATAAAGCTAAAGTTGGTAGTTAAAAGACATCGTTAAAGACAAAGGTTGGCTTTGATAAAACTTTCTACTCCATATACTATGCTTAAATACATCATGTAACTCCTAGCCATTGCTACTTATTGTGATGAGATTTGTAAATGGATATGAAGACAGGTTTCATTATAGAAATCTGACTTAAGATATGTATATGACATAACTTAAGATATTCATATCTAATGATGGCAAAACAAGATGCAAATTGCAAATCCATTAATGGATTAGGGCAAACATCTGGGAGTTGAAATATCCAAATTGATGAGGTAATCAAAGAGTTTGTTTTCTCATAATATGTGGAT
>CATIWF010158822.1:0-11299 GCA_949630135.1 Balakata baccata
GAGGATTATGAAGTTTTGACAATATGAGAGGTGTATTAGAGTTATATGAAAGGTATATTGGAGGATTATGAGGGTATATGTGAGGTATATGCATGGTATATTGGTTGGTTTTGGTTTCGATTTCAATAAAAGGATGAAAATATACAATAATTGTGAAAAATATATGTGTCACGGCTGTGACACAAGGGATTCACGGTCATGATAGTCGAGATTTATGGATAAACATCACTGTTCAAGGTCGATTGCTTCAGTAACCCTTCATGACTGTGAAGAAAAACCTTAATGACTGTGAAAGGCAATTATATAAGCTTTTTCTCTCTCCTTATCACCATTTTTCATTATTTTATCAGCTCTTAGACTCCAAACCCCTTTGACACTAACCTAAGAACACAAGAGAGTGATTCTTCATGGTTTTTAAGTGAGTTAACACCAAATCAATAAAGAAAATAAGATTAAAGCAAGATTTGAAGGAATCATCATCTTTGGTGAGGTTTTGGAGGAAAGATAAAATATGGTACAAGAGAGCCACAAGTTGTTTGCATGATCAAGGGTATTTTTTGCCATTAAGAGGTAAGAAAATCTAAGAAAAACCATCTCTTTAACATAATTATAAGGTTATATGAGGTGATTGAGTTGTGTGGTTGGAAATCCATAGAAGAGAAGGTTATGGAGGAAAAGGGTGATGAGGTTTTATGGATATTTGTGTTATTTGGGATTATTGAAAGTGAGATACCATGATATTAAGTTAGAAACCATGCATAATAACCATACTTTGGGAAACATGGGGTAGTTTTACATTTTTGTTATTTTGCCAAAGACATAGTATTTGATATATAGCATTATTTGTGATAGGAAACCAAGTACAAAAGGGAGGAGATCGACAAGGAGAGTAAATAGCTCCTTGGTTAGGTTTTTGATAAGTACCTAAAATAGGTTTGTATATATACGTATTATTGTTTGCCCTTTAAATGTGATAAATGCATATAAATAATGAAGTATGTAATAATTGGTGTTGAGCATGTTTATTTGTTGAGTAACATGATATTATATAATGTGAAAGTATAAAATGACATGATCAAATGTTAGAAAGGTTAATTAGAGTATTTAAACATGTATAAATATGGCAGTAAACATGAAAATGGTAAATATATTAAAGTGGGAAGTGCATGTGTAAAGCTTAAGTTGTGAACTTGGTTGTGACCCATTTTGGGAGATGATTTGAGTTGTGATAACAAGTTTTTTGTTATGTCCAATGACATGGATGATTTGTATTCATGTTTAGGAAGTGTTTAGAATTGGAATCGTGACAAAATTTGATTATAGGCACAAGTTAGGACCTTCACAACCAGCGTCACAACCATGATTAAACTGTCATGACCATGAAGCCTTTATCTAGTGTCTTTCATGCCCATGCCTGGTATTGTTATGGCCTTGAAGATATTATTCACAGCAATAGTGACCTGTGTTTAAATGATGTTCTGGCAGTTCTGTTACACGCCGATTGTGCCCGAATGTCATAGTATGATATAAAAATATATGAAAACATGTTAGTAAGCATAAATGTAATATGCGAACATGCATGAATCATATTAAATATAATGGTAACAAGAAAGCATCTGACTTGAACAAAAGGATACTTTGATATAAATGCCCACTTCTCCACCCCGAGGACTACTTTAGAATAGATGGTGCACTATAAAGGGGATGAATGATACATATCATTACATGGTATGAGAGGGGAACAAGATTGCTAGCCCTAGACTGGGTGCTCCTATTCCTGGCACTCATATTCATTATTATACTTAGTCAATTGGCTTAAGCTCGGGTTATGAGCACTTTTGACTTGAGGAGCTCAGACAAGCATACAGGACACAGTGAGTGTGTAGGATGTCTAGCCCTTGACTGGATACGCCTACTTTATTACCCTATATAGAGAATGGGTAGGATGTCTAGCCTTGGACTTGGTGCACCTACTTTACAGCCGATATCCGGCCAGTCCAAAAAATAAGGCTTGCACCAATTGTTAAAGTTAATTATTGAAAAGAACATGGAAAAGGCGGAAAAAGGTATATGACATGTATATGCTATTTGTGAAAGTTGATTAATTGAAAGAAAGTGAATAAGACAGACTCATTAAAAAGTAAAAAATTATAAATGACCAGGATAAACAGTATAAGTATATGAAATGCATTCCATACATTAGGGAAATAGTTTATGCATGAGTTACACTTTATATATGTAAAATTTAGAGGCATGTAATATGATATAGACATGATACTATATGTTATGATTTGTTTTGTGCTATATGTGTTGATATGATTGCATGGGAAAATTTCAATGCCTATATGTACCACTAAATTAGAGATAGCTTAGCGTGAGTTTTTCTCACACAGGCTAAGAAGATTATAGAAAGTAGAAGCTGTTAAAGAGAAGGCTGCCTGAGTCCATATCAAGAGTAGTCATTGTGACCTGGTTTGTGGGTCTATTTTATCATATTTTGTATTTTATGTTAACATGCATATGGGTACAGTAAATATGGCTTGTTATCTAACACAGTTATGGTGTTTATATTCTGAACATATATGGGGCTTAGAACCTAAAGTTAAATGTTGTTATATGGCATGTAAAAAAAAATATATGGCTGTCATTATATGAACGTAGAATATATGTATATGAAATTGACTTATAAGATGATGGTAAATATTCAGTAAGAAGGAAAGTACATATAGTAGCATACAATCTATATAATGGGATTGTTCCAGTTATAAGATGATATAATGGGCATAGTCATATTGTATAGGTAGGGCATCACCATTTAGTTGGTATCAGAGCATAGATTTAGGCTTTTATAGACCTAAGGAGGGAAAGGATTATCATGCATACATGCATATGTCTTTCTGTCTTTAATATGGGCTGCTTCTCTATCAACTTATAGGATTATAGGGGATATCTTCATAAGAACTTGACCCTAGTATGGCTGAGAGCCATAGTTCTCTTGAGACTGGGACACCTTTACAACCCAATATTACTAGTGTATAAGGGCATAGAGTTGCATATGAACCCTCACAGCCTGCAGCTGAATAGTTAGAAGAAAAGTAGAATCCCTTTATACAATAGATATCGGGGATTTTTGAGAGGATAGTAAGGGCTATACCACATCCTGCTCCACTGCCACCTATACCAGTACCACCGCCTCCACCTAAGCCTAAAGCTACGATTGAGAAGCTTTGAAAATATGGTGCTACTGACTTTTAAGGTAAGAAAGATGATGATCTTGCTGTTGTAGAGAATTAGATTGAGAAGATAGGGAGAACATTCAAAGAGTGTAGGTTAAACTAGAAGATAAAGTTAGGTTTCCTACTTACTTGCTACAAAAGGAAGCATATGAGTGGTGGAAATATGTCCTTGGTAAGCTAGAAGTTGAAGAGCCTATCACATGGGATTTCTTCATGACTAAGTTTCGTGAGCAATATATTCCTTTGATTTACTTGGATGAGAAAAAGGAGTTCATGAAGCTCAAGCAAGGGAAGATGATGGTTTCTGAATATTGAAGGGAATTTATAAGATTGAGCAATTATAGTGAAAGAGAGAGATAAATGCTGGAGATTTGAGGATGGCCTCAATTTTGAGGTTGGTGATGTTGTGACTACATTACAGTACAGTAGTTTTGCTAAGTTGATTTCTTCAGCCCTTAGCCTAGAGAAGAGAAAGAAAGAGGAGACCTCTAAGAAGCCAACTATTCCTGAGACCCATTCTTTAGGTAAGAAAGGTCATTTCTTTTTTAGCTGTCCATAGGGATAAGGCATATGAAAGTCTTACTCAATCATAGGCAGCATCTTTTAGAGAGGACATCTATTTATATCTTCTTTAGCTGTGGCTAGTTCTTAGACATAAGTAGAGGGATAAGTTGCACTGACATTCAAATTTTGTGGCAGGCCTCATCGAGGAGAGTGTCAATATGTCATTGGTGCATGTTTTAGGTGTGGATCAAAAGAGCATCTAAAGAGAGATTGTCTTTTACTAACTGGTAGTACTTCTATATCGACAGCTAGATCTACTCCGACACAGGCTAGGACATAGCCTTCTCGAGGATAAGGTCTGACTAGACATGCAGTCTTAGAGACAGTGAATAGATCGAGTTCTAGTAGAGCATCGGCGAGAGCTTGTGCAACAAAAGCAAAGAAGGATCAAGTGGCAACTGATGTCTTTGTTGGTATGTTTTCTTTATATGACATTGACATTTCTGCATTGATAGATCTGGGATCCACACATTTATACATTTGCACAAATATACATAATCAACATGATTTTGTTACAGGAGACAGAGAATTTGAAATTGAGGTTATGAATCTATTGGGGCACAATCTCAAAGTGAATACGATGTTCGAAGATTGTCCTTTAATTGTACAAGGAAAAGAATTCCCTACAGATTTAATTGAGTCGCCTTTCCACGAATATGATGTTATTTTGGGCATGGATTGGCTCTTAAGACATGGTGCAATAGTTGACTACAAGTCTAAATGTGTGAAGCTTAAGACAACTAAACAAGAGGAAGTCATAGTAGAGAGTGAAATGTTTCCGTAACAACCACATATTATTTCCATGTTGAAAGCTCAAAGGATGATGAGAAAAAGATGTAAAGCTTATTTAATGCATGTCATTGATACCCGAAATGGAGATCTAGATTTGAAGGATGTTTCGGTGGTTAATGAATTTTTAAATGTATTTCTAAAAGAATTACCGGGTTTACCTCCTAAAAGAGAGATTGACTTCTCTATTCAGCTTACTCCTAGTACAATGTCGATATCTATGACACCATATAGGATGGCCCCCTTAGAGATGAAAGAGCTTAAGGTGCAATTGCAAGAGCTTCTTAATAAGGGTTTTATTAGACTGAGTGTATCCCCATGGGGAGATCTAATATTGTTTATGAAAAGAAAGATGGGTCTTTGAGATTATGTATATTATCAGCAGTTAAATAAGGTGACCATTAAGAATAGATATTTGTTACACATATTGATGACCTTTTTGACCAGCTTAAAGGTGCCGGCATATCATTCAGGACTAGATATGGTCACTATGAGTTTTTGGTTATGCCATTTGGGCTGACCAATGCTCCAACAACATTTATGGATATGATGAGTAGGATCTAATGAGTAGGATCTTTAAGCAATATTTAGACGAGTTCATGGTTGTTTTCATTGACAACATCCTTGTTTATTTAAGAGATCCAGCAGACCATGAAAAATATTTGTGAATAGTGTTGTAGACACTAAGGGAGCATAAGCTGTATGCCAAGCTCTCTAAATGTGAGTTTTAGCTGAATGAAGTGACATTTTTAGGACACATAATATATGCAAAAGGAATTAGAGTTAATCCTAGTAAGATTGAAGTGATTGTCAATTGGAGGATTCCATAGAATGTGTTCGAGATTTGGAGTTTTCTTAGTCTAGCTAGTTATTATAGACGATTTGTTAAGGGTTTTTCAATAACTATTACTCCTTTAACAAGACTTTTAAGGAAAGATGTCTGGTCTGAATGGATAGATAAGTGTCAAGCTAGCTTTGATTAGTTGAAAAGTATGCTTACAGAGGCTCTTGTGTTGACATAACCGATCCCTAATAGAAAGTATGTCATTTATAGTGATGCATCTCATAATGGATTGGGTTGTGTATTGATGCAAGATGGAGGGGTAGTTGATTATACTTCGAGACAATTGAAGTCGCATGAGAAGAATTATCCTACTCATGATTTGGAATTGGCAGCCATAGTCTTTGCATTGAAGATTTGGCATCATAATTTATATGAGGAAAAGTGTTTCATTTACATAGATCACAAGAATCTGAAGTATTTGCCTACGCAGAAAAAGTTGAATTTAAGACAAAGAAGATGGCTAGAGTTAATCAAGGATTATAATTATGTGATTGACTATCACCCAAGCAAAGCAAATATGGTAGCAGATGCCTTGAGTAGAAAGACATTGGCGAAGTTACATATCCAGCCTATATTGACTCAAGAGATTAAAGATGCATAGAATAAGATGAGAAGCTAAATGAATTAGCTGAATTGGTGTCTAAAGGGGAGAGACCCAAGTTCACCATAGGTTCAAATGGTGGATTATATTATCAAGGTAGACTTTGTATACCTAATAAGGAAGATAATAGACAGAAGATATTGAAAGAAGCTCATGATAGTAAATATGATATGCATCCAGGAAGTAACAAGATGTATCCAGAATTAAAGGACACCTATTGGTGGCCAGGGATGAAAAAGAATATTACAGAGCATACCATTAGGTGTCTAATTTATCAGCAAGCGAAAGCCGAGCATTGAGTGCCTTCGGGGTTGTTACATCTAATCTCTATTCTAGTATGGAAATGAGAGCGAAGTACTATGGATTTTGTATAGGGGTTACCGGTGACAGCGAGGAGACATGATACAATATGGGTATTTGTTGACAAGTTCACAAAGTCAACACATTTCTTGCCAGTCAGGAATGATTATTTGATGAATCGATTAGCAAAGATTTATGTTAATGAGATAGTACGATTTCATGGTGTGCCTATTTCTATTGTATCAAATAAAGATCCTTGATTTACATCTCAATTTTGGAAGAGTCTTCATTTTCATCCTTAGACAGACGGTTAGTCTAAAAAAGTTATCCAAATTTTGGAAGATATGGCAAGGAGTTATGTCATTGAGTTTGAAGGAAGCTAGGACAAGTATCTTTCTTTGATAGAGTTCACTTATAATAATAATTATCAGTCCGACATGCAGATGGCTCCATATGAGGCATTATATGGCAAGAAATGTCGGGCACCATTATGTTGGACAGAGCTGAGTGAAACGATGATGATGGCCCTAAACTTAATGAGAGAAACTGAGGAAAAAGTAAAGATCATTCAAGATAAGCTTAAAGCAGCTACTGATAAATAGAAATCATATGTTGATCTCAAGAGACGTGACATAGAATATGAAGTGGGAGATAAGGTTTTCTTGAAAGTATCTTATTGGAAGAAAGTCATGAGATTTGGCAAGAAAGGTAAATTAAGTCTGAGGTTCATATTATTGTATGAGATTTTGGAAAAAGTTGGTCCAGTTGTGTATAGACTTGCTTTTACCTCCGAAGTTGAGATAGATTCATAATATATTTCATGTTTCTATATTGAGATGATATCGGTCAGATCCTTGAAATGTAATACTAGTAAAGGATATACAAATGAGTCAGAATTTGTCTTATGAATTCTAGCCAAGGAGGTTAAAGAGCTTCAAAAAAAGCGAGTTCCATTAGTTAAAGTGCTATGGAGGAACCACGTAGTCAAGAAAGCTACTTTGAAAAGCAAAGAAGTGATGAAAACCTAGAGATAGTTTTGGAGGAGAGAGAAAATCTGGTACAAGAGAGCCACTGGTTCTTTGCATGATCAATGGTGTTTTCTGCAGTTTAGAGGTAAGAAAATCCAAGAAAAACCATTTCTTTAACATGATTATGAGGTTATATGTTTGAGTTGTATGGTTGGAAATCCATGGAAGAAAGGGTTATGGAGGAAAAAGGTGATAAGGTTTTGTGGATATTCATGTTATTTGATATTATTGTAAGTGAGACACTTTGATATTGAGTTAGAAACCATGCATAATAACCATACTTTTGGATGCATGGGGAAGTTTTACACTTCTGTTATTTTGCTATAGACATAATATTTGACATACAACATTATTTGTGATAGGAAACCAAGTACAAAAGGGAAAAGATCGACAAGGAGAATAGATAGCTCATTGGTTTAATTTTTGACAAGCTCTTAAAATAAGTTTGTACATATACGTATTGTTATTAGCCTTTTAAATGTGATAAAGACATGTAAATAATGAAGTATGTAAATAATTAGTGTTGAGCATGATTATTTATTGAGTGACATGATATTATATAATATGAAAGTATAAAACGACATGATCAAATGTTAGAAAGGTTGATTAGAGAATTTAAACATGTATAAATATGGTAGTAAACATGAAAATGGCAAATGTGTTGAAGTGGGTAAAGTGCATATGTAAAGCTTGAGTTGTGAGCTTGGTTGTGACCCATTTTGGGGGATGATTGAGCTATGATAATATGTTTTTTTTTTATGTCCAATGACCATGGATGATTTTTATTCACATTTAGGAAGTATTTAGAGTGGAATCATGATAAAATTTGACCATAGGCACAAGTTAGGACCCTTCACAACTAGCGCCACAACCATACTGAAACTGTCATGACCATGAAGCCTTCATATAGTGTCCTTCATGCCAAGTGTCATGCACATGCCTAATTTTGTCATGGCCGTGAAGATACTATTCACAATAATAGTGACCTATGTTTAAATGATATAATTGTGGTTTTGTTACATACCTATTGTACCCAAATGTCATAGTATGATGTAAACACATATGAAAATATATTAGTAAGCATAAATGTAATATGTGAACATGTGTGAATCATATTAAATATAATGGTAACAAGAAAGAATGAGACTTGAACATAGGGATACTTTGATATAAATGCCCATTTCTCTGCCCAAGGACTACTTTAGGATAGATGGTGCACCATAAAAGGGATAAATGATACATATTGCTACGAGCTATAAGAGGAAACAAGGATGCTAGTCCTAGACTGGGTGCTCCTATTATCAGCACTCATATCCATTATTATACTTAGTCAATTGGCTTAAGCTCGGATTATGAGGGCTTTTGACTCGAGGAGCTTGGACGAGCATATAGACACAGTGGATATGTAGGATGTCTAGCTCTAGACTAGGTGGACCTACTTTACACCTCGTATCTGGCCAGTCTAGAAAATGAGGCTTAGGCCATTTGTTAAAGTTAATTATTGAAAAGAAAACGGAAAAGACGAAAAAGGGTATACAATGTGTATATGTTATTTGTCATAGTTGATTAATTGAAAGAATGTGAACAAGATATACTAATTGAAAAGTAAAAAGTTATAAATGACTAGGACAAATGGTATAAGCATATGAAATACATTCCAAGCATTAAGAAGTTGATATATGTAAAAGTAGAAGGCAAGTAATATGATATAGACATGATGCTATATGCCATGATTTGTTCTATGCTATATATGTTGATATGATTGCATAGAAAAATTTCAGTGCCTATATGTACTACTAAACTAGAGATAGCTTAACGTGAGTTTTTTTCACACAGGTCAAGTAGCTTGTAGAAAGTAGAAGTTATTAAAGAGAAGGTTGTCTGAGCCCATATCCAGAGCAGTCATTGTGACCTTGTTTGTGGATCTACTTTATCATATTTTGTATTAACATGCATATGGATACACTAAATACGGCTTGTTATCTAATATAGTTATCATGTTTATATTTTGAACATGTACGGGGCCTAGAACCCGAAGTTAAGTGTTGTTACATAGAATATATATATATAATTGACATAGAAGATGATGGTAAATAATCAATAATAAGGAAAGTATAAATATTGGCACTATAGAACGTCACACAATGTCAAAATACATAATCAATATCCAAGATACTCTTAAGTACCTCAAGTCTAAGGATATATGCACAACCGCCATGATGAGATTATCACTAACATTTGAATAGATGATCCATGTGATTATCTCATAACTGGTTATCTAATGTACTCAACTACCTGTGCAATAATCCATATGTTAACTCTATACATCTCATGTATGTAGCTTATGAGATCCACCACTTGATCTAGTCAAAGAATATAATACATGCTAGTCTATCCAGATAACCAATGTCCAGCCCTATTAATCTTGTAAATAGGGATAATTTAGATGTGAATATAATTATATATTATATGAATCTCATTATCATGATTACATCATGAATTCTTTCATACTATGTTTACATATAAGATTTCATTAATTAGTTTAAAATCATTATTAATTAGTTTAAAATCATTAACAATTCATAAAGATGAAAACCAAATTAAATGAAAATGTCTTTCATTGAATAATAAATATATATCAACTGCTAAAAGTGATTACCTTTATAATACCTCTCTAATAAGGAAAAATATTAAAATTCTCATTACTCATAATATGATTAGCTACAGGATAGGTGGCATGCTATTTTGGGTTCTATTATAGTACTGTAGGATTTATATATGATATTATTATAAGCAACATGGTCCAAACTCTTGAGAGTGCCCTTGATATTTTCTTAGCAATTATTTATTTATCTCAATCAAGTTGGAGCAAGCTCTTAAAAGCGCATTTGACTTGAGCACAGATACAGACAGTTATAAACAAGTGAGTAGGATGGCTCAAGCTCTTGAAAGCGCTTATATTCACAACCCATAAGGTAGTCTGGATATTGAGTAATTTAGACAATAATGTGTTAAAGAAAATTAGACACATTACATAAATTATAACTACAATATTGATAATATGATTTGTGTTACAGTTGCCTTTACTAGGTACATTTGCTTGCCCTTACTAGGTACATTTTTCTTCTTATCTAAAAAAGACTTTTTGACATGATCATATGATAATGATTTGAAATATATTTTTATATGAGTATGTGCTAAATGATGATGAACTATATGACTTGTACACTTTAATATGCATGCAAAAATTTTTATAATTATATATATTACTAATTTTTCAATAATTTGGAGTGCGAGTTTTTTTATATAAAAATTTGAAACTGTAGAGATAATTGATTGAATATAAGCCTATGATTTTCATATCTAGTTAATAAAATTGATCATGTCCTTTTATATTTAGAATATATAGAGAATTTTGTATTTAGAATATATAGAGAAAATCATTACTTTGTCAGTTTTCTCTTTGTCTGTTGATAATGCAAGATCTAAATTTGCATAGTTATATAAAAAAAAACGTTCATAATAAAATCAATTCTTTTTTAAATGATGACATAAATATATCTATTAATGAAACAATTACTTATGGCTTAATTAAAATGTTTGCTACATTTAGTGAATTAACAAAATCGATTGGAATGGATAGAGATATATTTAAACAACAAATACTGTGAGTTTATTATTAAGTTATTTATTATTATTTTAGAAAATACACTTAAATGTTAATAATAAGACTAGTAACTTGTATGAATGAAATAATTTTGGTTTTCATTTTCTATAGATTCTTGTCATACAGAGAATTATGAACTAATCAATATTATTTGCTACTATTAATTTATACAAAGAAATGAAATGATTAATATTCCCTTCAATTTTAACTTTTATTTATTAAGTCCATCAATTTTATTTTTGATAAAAATAAAACTTTTAATTTTAATTT
>CATIWF010158944.1:0-14552 GCA_949630135.1 Balakata baccata
ATAAATGGATTTTATATTGATTAAGTAAAATGATATATTATAGTATCTGTGTGAGTAAGTAGAAAAACAAAATGTAAAATTTAGATATGTATATGCTTATTTTTATATTTTACATGTATATAAAAATTTAATGTGTCATAAGTTATTAAAATATGCATTGTGTAATTATTTGGCAAAACTTAAATGTTTATATGTACCACTATGCTAAAGATAGCTTAGCGTGGGTTTGTCTCATACAGGAATTGGAGCTTGTAGATAGTAGAAGTTAGGTTGATCAAGAAGAAGAAGAAGAAGAATCCAAGCCCATATCAGAAGAGACACAGAAGATGTAGCTAAGGGTTGATTACTTCTTACTTTTGTTTTGTTTTTAATTATACATCTGAGTACTTAAGTTGTTTTGTATATGTATTAAAAATATGTCTAACAGTTAAGAATACATGATATCTATATAAATATATTAATATAGACAGTGGAAAAAAAATTAGTTAGTTAAATTATTACTTGAAAAGGGAAATAAATTCAGACTGAGTTATTTAGTCAGTTAAGTTTTAGACATTCCACTTATTTAATGAATTTGTCCCGATTATATACGTAGGGTGTTATAGGAAGCACGTGAATAATATTAGGAATAAAATTGAATTAATGACTAAATTAGAAATTCAAATAAATTGAATTAGAAATTCAAATAAATTTAATTGTCAATATAGTTAAATTTGATTAAATTAGACCTCATGATTAAATTGCATTTTAGTAAAGACTGGTGGAACTAGATATATGTAAAAAATATAGAAATAATAATAGATAAATAAGTTAAATAAAAAAAAGAAAAATAATGATGAAATTAGATACTTTGTGGCATAATTAGCATCAAAAGAAATATTATTAATTATAAAATAATGGAGATTTATTGGCTTGATATTATGAGAAATTAATTTAAAATATGTTGAATTGCTTTAATTAGCAAATATGATAAAATATCTTGTTATTATATAATTTTTAATTAATTTGTAAATATGTGAATTTACTAAAAATAAAATGAATAACGATACAATGAAAAATAAATAATTAATAATTTTAATTACTCATTTCTCTACCTCAGAACTAGCTTGGGATAGATGGTGCACCATTAACGGTACCGATATTGATATGATTTAAGGGCATGGTGGCTTTAACTCCACAAGCGCCCCTGACTCTAGTTAGACATGGTTGTAGTTATATTCAGTTAAGGTGACTGAAGTTCCGCAAGTGTCCCTACTTTATTTTTCCATATCTGGACAGTCTGAGAATGAAATTTTGGCTATCTAAATTATTAGTCAATAAATAATTAAAAGAAATATGATAATTAGGTTCGTTTAGTTACGAAATAAAGTTTGAAGTAATTAAATAAATTAGTTGGATTTTGATTAAGTGAAATGGTATGTTATAAGTTGTGTATAAGTAATTTAGAACAATAAAATTTAAAATTAGGATATGTGCAAGTTATTAAATTGTAAGATAATTTTATAAATTGATAAGCTTATATATATATATATTTCACATGTGTATAAAAATTTAATGTGTTATAATTTATTTAAGATATGCATTTGTGTGTTTGTTTGGAAAAACTTAAATACTTATATATACTACTAAGCTAGAGATAGCTCAATGTGGGTTTTTCTCACGCATGAACTAGAGCTTGTAGATTGTAGGAATTAAGTTAATCAAGAAGAAAAAGTTCAAACCCATATCGGAGGAGACACAGAAGATTTAGCTAGTGGATTGGTTAATTTTTATTTTATTTTAAATTTTGGACATGCATATGGGTGAAACATTATGTTTTATATATGTACCAAGAATATATATTTGATAGTTTATAAATATTTAGTATGTGAATAATAAGTATAACTAATGATAGTATAAACGTGAAATAATGACGTGTAATTAAATAAACTAAAAATATACATGCCTAATTCGATATATAAATATAACCAAATAAATAAATTATTAATTAAAAAGAAAATAAAATCGGACAGATTTATTTAATCAGTTAAGTTATGTGACATTCCACTTATATGATGGAATTATTCTTATTATATAGGTGGAATGTCACATTTATTGGTATCAGAGCCCGATTTAGACTTTTTCTAGGCCTAGGTGAGAAATGGGTTTATCATGCATAAATATATACATGTGTCTCATATAATTCTGATATGGGCTTGCTTCTTGTCAACTAGTAGGCATATAGAGAAATGTCTACGGATGACCCTAGCATGGCAAAGAGCCATAATTCTCTATATACTCAGACCCCTTCACATCCTAGTGCGACTAGTATACCGAGATATAGAGTTGCACCTGGAACCTCACAGCCTACAACTGAGCAACTTGAATCTGAGACAGAATTCTTTCATACAGCAGATGATAGGGATTTTTGAAAGGATGGTGAGAGCTATACCATAGCTTGCTCCACCACCACCAGCTAAGCTTAAAGCCAGTATTGAAAAGCAGAGTATTGGATTGAAAAGACGAAGAAAATTTTTAAAGAGTTACAAGAGGAACAAGAGGATAAGGCCAGATTTGTTGTTTCTTTACTATAGGAAGAAGCCTATGAGTGGTTGAAATTAGTTCTCCTTAAGTCGGGTGCTACTGAGCCTATTTCATGGGATTTCTTCATTTTTGAGTTTAGAGAGCAGTACATCCCATTGATTTGTCTTTATGAGAAAAAAATAGAGTTTATGAATCTTAAGCAGGGTCATATGTCAATGATAGTGTATCAAAGGGAATTTATTCGCTTAAGTAAGTATGCCCCTGATCTAATTGCTAATGAAAGAAATAAATGTAGAAGATTGGAAAATGGCCTGAATGAGGAGATTAGGGATATTGTGACAGCTCTTCAACATAATAGTTTTGCACAGTTAATCTCTTCAGCACTTAGCTTGGAAAAAAGGAAAAAGAGAAAGGCCGAGGAGTATTCTAAAAAACAAACTACTACAGAGACTCATTCTTTAGGGAAGAAGGGTTGTTTCTTCTCAAGTTGTCCACAAGGTAGAGGACAGGGAAAAGTTATAGCCAGACACAAGCAGGATCTGCTAGGAGGGGACAGCCCTTTAAAGCTTTTTCAGCCACTACTAGTTCATAGCCATAAGCAAGTAGGGGAGTTGTACTAGTATATGAGATTTGCAATAAGTACTTTAGGGGAGAGTGCTGGCGTGCTACAAGTGCTTGTTTAAAACGTGGGTCTAAAGAACACCTAAGGAAGGATTGTCCACTTTTGATTGGTAGTACCCCAGCTCAAACAGCTAGATTAGCCCCTACTCAGTCTAGGATGCAGTCTAGGGGAGGACCAAGCCGACCTAGACAGGTAACTTCTGAAATAAGAAACAGACAGGGGTCTAGTAGAGCTCCAGCCAGAGCCTATGCCATGAAAGCTAAAGAAGACCAGGCAGAAGCAGATGTTATTACTAGTATGTTTTCATTATATTATTCTGATATTTATGCACTTATAGATTTGGGTTCTACACCTTCCTATATTTGCACTAATGCACCTGGCCAGCATAATATGATCAGAGGGAATCTAGAATATGAAATTGAAGTTAGGGATCTTATAGGCCACAATGTGAAAGTGAATAAAATATTCCGAAATTGTCCACTAGTAGTGCATGGGATGGAATTTCCCGCATATTTGATTGAATTGTCTTTCCATGATATGATGCCATTATATATATATATATATATATATATATCTGTGTGTGTGTGTGTATGTGTGTGTGTGGAAATAATAATAGATAAATAATTTAAATAAATAAACAAAATAAAAATAAAAAGCCAGACCTTAAAAAAAATTTGGACAACATAGCAAAGTCGGTGGAACAATTGTAGGTATAAATATGGTGGCTTCTACATTTTTCCACCGATTTCTCTCCATTCTTCTTCCTCCCATCATCCAATAGCCCCTTGTTTTTCCTCTCTTCCCTCAAGATCTACATCAAAATCTACTCCAAAATAATTTATTTTTGGTAAGTAATCTCTCCTCTATTGGTCTTGGGTTGTTTAAAGCTATTAGGGCTGTGTAATGGTAGTATACTTCGTCCCAATTTTGATGCCCATATAAATTGATTTTGAAGAAGTGTTAACATACCCCTTCTAAACCCATATCACACCTTCTAAAAACACAAAAATTCCTTCACTACTTCCATTAAATCCTTGATCCGATAGAAGCCATCATCTGTTTGTGAGTATGTTTAATCCTCTTCCTTTGATAACTATCCTATTAGAGGCACAGATGAAGAATAGTTCATTACTCTTGGATTTGACATCTACTATAAGCTAGCAAAACTGTCCATTCTTCCTACTGGTTTACAATACAAAAGTCATATTTTACCATTCACCACAACCCCTTCTTTGTACTTAAAATTTGAAGATTTATATCTTAGATTTATGGATATATAAATATTTTTGCATGATTTGGTCTATAGAAAAAGATATGTATAATTTACTGAAATTGGTTCTTCGAGTCGTATCAATGGGATACCTTATTTTATTGGCTTGTTTCGATCAATTTAAGGAAGCTCAAAACATAAAAGTTGTATCTCTATGTGTGCTCTAGTTTTATATTAAATTTAGTATATGTTATTTTTGTATAAATTGAGTTATAGTGAAATTAATCATGATTGTCCTTTGATTGAGCTGTTTTTGGTGTCTGTATAGCTCTAGCAAATTCGTACTCATTTTTAAAATATTTTTAGGCCGAATTAATTAAACTGCAGAACATAAAAATTTTAGTCCTATGTCTTAGATTAAGTTTATGTGGAAATCATACCTTAAAATGTTGTATATTTTGTGAGTTATGATTATAACAAGGGACACTGGTCCGTTGTTATACTTGTTGAACCAGTTATATTAGTCCTACTAATTAAGGGTCTTAGAGACTGAATAAGTAAAGTGGTGAACATATAAAATGTTCCATATTGTTTGATCTAAGTCCCATAAAGTTTCATAACAATATAATGCACCTTTTGAAATATATGAATTTTGAATCTGATATATGAAAACTGACAAATGGCAAAGACAGGATAAATTTTAAAATTGCACCCAAAAATTGTGTAATGATTCAAAAATTATAAAATTATAGTATGTTATAGCTCAATATGATAAATTTAATTAGGAATAAGAATCACCTATATTGGATAAGTGTATAAAAAGTTATATAAGTCAACAATTCTGAAAGGTCAAATGATCACTTAGGAGAAATTTTATTTATTTAGTTATTTATTTACTTAAACTATATTAGGAATAAATATTTTAATAATATATTAATTAATTATATGTTCAAATTAGGCTCTCAACAAGAAGAAGAATAACATAAGCGAACAAACTTCAAATTGTGAATATTGGATTTTGAAAAGGCATTATCGAGGTGCGTACATATATGTATTTTTGTTTACCAAAATGCATGCTTATGTTTGCATAATTTATGTTTTGAAAAAAATGATAAAATTAGATACTTTGTGACATAATTGGCATAAAAAGAAATATTATTAACTATAATAAAATAATGGAGATTTATTGGCTTGATATTATGAGAAATTAACTTAAAGTATGTTGAATTGCTTTAATTAGCAAATTATGATAAAATATCATGTTATTATATGATTTTTAATTAATTTGTGAATATATGATTTTATTAAAAATAAAATGAATAATGATACAATGAAGAATAAATAATTTTAATTGCTCATTTCTCTACCTAAGTACTAGCTTAGGATAGATGATCCACTATTAAGGGAGATTACAATACTGATATTGATATGATTTAGAGGCAAGGTGGCTTTAACTCTGCAAGCGCACTTAACCCTAGTTAGACATGGTAGTATTTATATTCAGTCAAGGTGGCTGAAGTTCCGCGTGCAGTCTTGACTTGAGATTATAGCAAGTAGGGTGGCTAAACATCCGCAGGCACCCCTACTTTATTTTCCTATATCTAAATAATTTGAAAACGAGACTTGGGCTATCTACACTATTAGTCAATAAATAATTAAAAGAAATATGATAATTAGGTTCGCTTGCTTACGGAATAAAGTTTGAAGTAATTAAATAAATTAGTTGGATTTTGATTAAGTGAAATGGTATGTTATAGGTTGTGTATAAGTAATTTAGAATAATAAAATTTAAAAATAGGATATGTGCAAGTTATTATATTGCAAGATAATTTCGTAAATCGATAAGCTTATTTTTTATATATATTTCACATGTGTATAAAAATTCAATGTGTTATAATTTATTTAAAATATGCATTTGTGTGATTGTCTGAGAAAAATTAAATGCTTACATGTTCCACTAAGTTAGAGATAGTTCAATGTAGATTTTTCTCAAGTAGGAACTGAAACTTGTAGATTGTAGGGATTAAATTGATCAAGAAAAAGAAGTCCAAGTCTATATCGGAGGAGACACAAAAAATTTAGCTAGTAGGTTAGTTAATTTGTATTTTGTTTTAAATTTTGGACATGCATATGGGTGAAACATTATGTTTTATATATATACTAAAAATATATTTTATAGTTTATAAATATTGAGTATGTGAATAATAATTATAACTAATGATAGTATAAACGTGAAACAATGACGTGTAATTAAATTAACTAAAAATATATATGTCTAATTCGATATATAAATATAACCAAATAAATAAATTATTAATTAAAAAGAAAATAAATTCAGAAATGTTTATTTAATCAGTTAAGTTATGTGACATTCCACTTATATAATGTGATTGTTCCTATTATATAGATGGAATGTCACAATATGGGTGTATTCATATAAAAATTCTTCAAAATAAGGGAGCAAGTGTCATTTCCTCTAATAATAATAATAATGACAAACTTTGAAACATCTATGAAGGTTTTTTACATTTAATTGTAACTTTTTATCAAAACATTAAATTAATTAATTTTATGAAGTTAATTACATTTTCATAATTTAATAGAATTAATAACTTACTAATCCAATTAATAATAAAAATTTTGGCATTAAATAATTTCATAACTAAACATTAATCAACAAAATTAACTTAATTATATAAAAATAATTAATTTTTACATAGTCAAATTATAACTAAGTATTGATGTTAAATTAGTTAGTTTTTATTGATGTATAATATCTATACTTTTAATTTTAGTAAAAAAGTATTCTTATATATATATATATATATATATATATACCTAAACTTGTATTGATTAAACTTCATTTTATTAAGCCTAAATACTCATTCAATATTTTCTTATTATGAGTAAGTCTTAAATAGTTTCCAGTTTATGACTGTTTTTAAATATCGAATCTCACTTAAGATGTAAATATATAAATAGTTTTTTGTTCCAAAGAAAGTTTCGCTGTCATTTAATGTTTTCTGGGTATATATGTGAATGAATCATTTTATTTATGTTGTGAACTCAGAGCACTAAGGGAAAATGCTGACAATTTTTTATTAGAATAGGAAACTAGATACTCATTCACTAGTAAGATTTGAAAGATGGGTTAGCTTGAAGCAATAAAGACCCAAATACCATAATTGGAAGCAATATGGTTTGTTTTAAAAAAAAAAAAATTTTTTTGTGGTTAGATATGAATCGAAATTGGATATATGATAGATGAAATATGACTGAATTTGTGAATGGAGTTGAAGGATTTATTTGAACTGTGGTGAAAAATCAGATGAGGTAGAAAGAAGAAATGATTGCATATTCATGTGTTGACTACATCAATATGAGAAGATTTTATGATGTTCAGACTGCGAAAACTCATATAATACAGTGTGGTTTTAAGAAAGGTTATAGACAATGGATATGGCATGGTGAGAGTGTAGTTCATAAGACAAGTTCTAATTTTGAAATTAGATCAGTTGGATGAGATGATACAAGATACATAACATTTTGTGAAAAAATCAGAAGACCCTAAGAAATTTTGCTATGATAATGAGAAGTCTTTGTATCCTATTGCATTAAGTTCACAAAGTTATCGACTGTGTTAAAACTATGCAATATGAAAGCCAAAAATGGATGGAGTTAAACAAGTTTCACGATGTTATTAGAACTTTTAAAAGAGATGCTTTAGGAGGGAATGAAGCTTCTCACGTCAACCTACGAAGTTAAGAAAATGTTGTGTCCTATGGGTATAGAATATAAGAAGATACATGCATATCCGAAGTGACTATGCATTGTATCGAAATGAGTATAAGGACTTGAATGAGGGTCCTAGGTGTGGGGCATCATGCTACAAACATGAGTAAGTATCTTCTGAGGATAAAAAAGGGCTCTCAGCTACAGTATTATGATATTTGCCAATAATAACAAGATTCAAACGCCTATTTGCAAATGCAAAGGATGCAAACAGCTTGAAGTGGCATGTTGAATGTAGGAAACAAGATGGCAAACTCATACTGTAATACCCTCTCATGCAACAAACTAAACTCCACTACGCGGAAAAATGGTACCCAACTTTAACCGATTAAGCCTATTAATTTGTGACCAAATTCAAACTTTTCTTATCTTATTTAATTTGTTCCTCTAACACATGCAAACCATTTTTTTCACTAGACTATATGAATTGTATTTGGTATCATATCCATATAATCAAGTAACTAATAATTGTGTCTTGGGCTAAAATTAGCCTAATTATAAGATCTATATTAGAACAATATAATTAAACCAATAACTCTTTTAAAACTTTATCACTCAAGTCTACCTACCCAAATGAAATAAAAATGAAATACTGAAATAAAATGCATGAGTTGAACTCTGATTTCTCTAACGGGCTTGATCAGCTCTTCTCATGTCAACTCAAGTGTCTATTGGCTCCAAACTTGCATGTAAAAACTGACACACTAAACTACTAAAAGCTTAGTGATATATATAATCATATAAATTCTTTCATGGATTCATAACATAACAAACATACATATATGTTATTATAATTCATGTTAACTTATAGATTTGTCACATTTAAATCTCATGTTAAATCCCAATTATATAACAAACCATCATATATCATCATTTAAAAGAGACTATGAACCTACCATGTTTGTGGAAGCATAGCTAACACAAACCATCATCATCACAAAAATCACATCCAAACACTGAATCCATACAAACATTTCCTTTTTACACAACTAACTGGCAAGCATATATATATATATATATATATATTATTAAAATGAAATAAAGCATACTTGACCTGATGATCGAACACATAAATACATATATGTCATGATTCACAGCAATGCAACCATGTACTTATCTAAATAACAAAACCTATTTACATGTCATAACCATGATTCATGCTTTAATCGTGCAATCATGTGAATCATCCATAACAATAAGTATGGAAACATACCTGGTAAGCAGAATCCACAATCTCATATTATTCATACTATATTATGTAATTATTTATACCTTAATTTGCCTTACTACTCAATACTCAAACTATCGAATACGGGGTTGTAAATAGAAGCGCTCGCAGAGCTTAGGCCATCCTATTCAGGTGTAGAAAGAGGTAGTCTAAGCTCTCAGATCAAGTGCGCTCTTAGAGCTAGGGCCAACTTTACCAAGGAAAATAATTGATTTCTAGCAAGAGGGACAAGGGCGCTCTTAGAGCTAAAGCCACTTTGCCCCATAACACATGGAAGAAAAGTTATGGTACCGTAAATCCTAAATGGCATGCCATCTATCCTAAAGCTAGTCTAGTATGAGTAACTAGGCATACTAAGGCTTGTTCTGTACATTCTATTTATGTTTCATGTTTTTGTATCTATTCATTAGTGTCCATTTCTTACATGCCATGAACATCTATCGTATAGGTATCAGCCATGTCCCTTTCATGATAATTTCATCATAATCATGCTCACTTAGAGCCAAACATATGCATATATCATATAAAATTTCGATATCATGTTCATCTATTATGTCAATAATATAATCACACATAAACACCATATCATAATATCACAATTATACTATCCACGTAAAATCCAATGTATATATGCATACTCATAAAAAGTCATTCATATACCACAACGTGTATGTTCATGTTCAACGTAATAATCAATGACATATAACACGAGAGTCATTAAATCCATTTTCTATTAATTGTATAGATTGTGTTACATGCATGTTCATATGCATGTCTTATCATACCTTTAGCACATATCACCATGTACATTTATTTACCTACAATATATTGATATCATGATTTAAAATATTCAAACATGAATAATATAACCTATCATCCCATTAATTACCATTTCATATAGAGTCATCCACGTGTCAATGTATATATATATATATATCATCGCATTTTAAGCATGTATCTTATTAACATCGTGTCCTTTACCCTATACAAGTTTGTTGGGTATCACGGGTGAGCCTTGGCATGCTGCGGTGTGTTGTGGTGTGCTATGGCATACCATGGTGTGCCTATAGCCCTACCCCAATGCAGGGTAGGAAAAGGCTACATCGCATGGATCACGAGTGCAATTTCCATGTCATGGTCGCAAAACCCACGATGAAATCAATATACAAACTCATTTTTACACACCAAACTCAATATCCTTTAATTCACCAGCCACGCACACACATACAAAAATACCACAAAACATTTAGACAATCCAAAACATCGTTATTAACATGCCATAATTCGTTTCCCTCCATCATACCATTTAATGTGACAATAATGGATAATTCATGCCTTTAATTCATATAAATGATTTTCAATCCATCAAACTAATAACCATGGCATACAACAGCAACATAAAACCTAGAATATACATTTATCATCAAACTTATAGACCATAAGCGAATAGACATGATTATATATACAAACCTTTAATTATGGAGCCACAACCATGTATTCTACCATCCTCACTCATCTAGCTGATCGTTCCCACCTTTTGTTTTGTTTCCTACCATAAAGGATATGAACCAAAGGTCACAAACAGACATGTTCTATTATGTAGAATAGAACCATCTAATATAAAACCTTAACCTATAATGGCAAAAACTAAGAAAACCCCCATATAACCACCATATTTAATTGAAATTTGATTATCATATCAACAGAAATTCAAGAATCTTACCGTTCTAGGTCTACAACAATGAATAACAATGGGAAATCTCATTCTCTAAGGTTGTCCAAACATAAAACTTATGTTCCAAAGCGAAACCCTAAAAAACCTTTGTGTAAATCTTGTTAAATCTTATCTCCAATGTGTTTTTCTTGTGTTTAATTTAAAGAAGAGCAATGGGGAAAGAATGGGAGAGTTCTCTAAGTGTTTTCTGATGTGAGAAGATGGCTAGGGTTCTGAAAAAGTGAAAAAGACAGTGAAATCATGTTTTTATAGAGTTACTGCTCATATCAAAATCACAATCGTGCTTTAAAAATTAGGATCGAGAAAACTTTAAAAATCGTGATTGCACTTTTTTCTGCTTACTTTTTATTAAATTAAATCAATTCGTTTTCCTGTTAAGCTCTAACCCTTTTTATATCCTTATACTTAATTACCAAAATACCCTTTATATACCACCTTATCTTCTAGGCCCTACTTCATGGGCGTTACACAAACATCCTATAGATTCTCCACAATGGAGAATAATTGATTGCATATTCATTGAATTTGGTTATAAAGTCAGGAATTTAAGGCTCAGGCTATACGCAAATGGGATATACCCAATGGCACACTAAATAGTCAAAATAGAACATAGCTACTTCTCCTTGTAGTTTACAATATGCCTATTTGGCTAATTATGAAGCTCAAGTATATAATAATGTTGATGCTTATATTAGGGCCCAAACAACCAGAAAATGATATTGATGTTTACCTTACACCATTCATTGATGATTTGAAACTGTTGTAGGATGAAGGTGTGTCGGCATATGATGCATATCCTGAAAGCATGTTTACCTTACATGCTATAACATTTTGCATTATAAATGATTTTTCATCTAAAGATAATAGAGTTCGATGCACATGGAAACCTAATTAGACCAAATGCTCTATTATTCATATCATATCTCGATCTTGTAACACATTCAAAAGTTAAGATCATGGAGCCAAATTGGAATAAGGTTGAGAAGGGTCTTAAAAACATGATATGAGATGATATCAAGGTAACTTTCCACTAAAATCATTAGAGTTGATATAATAACATTATTTAAATTTCACAATTAGCTAGTTTGTTTATTATGTAATATGTGATTGAGACTAATGACGCTAAAGTATTGGCTTACAGGGAGCGTTCGATGTTTCAAATACTTTGGACATGAAGAAACATATATTGGAAGGTGCAGGAAGGCAGTGGAAATATTTCAAACACCGCCTTGTAAGAAAATACATCGAGATGATTAATAATCCACATCAATTGTCACCCTTAGGAAAATATAACTACTTATCTGCTCAGGATTGGGAGGATTTCAAGTTAGCAAATCAAAACGAAGAATTCGAGATTGTAATTATTAAGTAGAATGACATTAAAATTTACAAGTTATTCTATCTCATGGTAATTTTTTACTTATGTTTTATGCAATCCCATAATAATAATTTCTTCATTACTTATGTTTTTGTTAACAGCAAATTAGGATCACGGTGAAGGAAAAATAATCCAAGAATCTGTCCACATTACTTGGATCACAAAGGCTATGTTGATAAAGGCCCAAATGGATGGTTGAAGATCCCATTTCTTCTTTCTTCTCATCAGTGACAATGCATTCTGATGCCACCTCATCACATGATCGAAATCTCGACTGGGTCAGAGCTAAAACAAAAAAGATAAATCAAGGAATTTATACAATTCGAGTAGAAAAAACAAGAGAGGTAGCACAACAAATGGTATGTATAACTTGTTAAGCAAATTTATATTTCAAACACATTTATTTATCCGATATTGATTTTTGATGCATATATATTTTGAACAGGAGTCGTTACGAGAGGAAGTAGCATAGGGATCTAGGTACCAGAGGGGCAGGATGACATCTTAACACATGTGCCTAGCAAACTCGAACATACGGGCTTTCTTTATGGTGTTGGAATGACCATCTTCACTTTTTTTGGTAAATAAGGTAGAAGGAAATAACCTACCTCTATCTCGGTGGAAGAAATCAAGAATGAATTGAGGTCCGAATTCTAGGCTAAATTTTAAGCATAATAAGCAATGTTTATGTAATAGATAGGTCAATTTCAGAGCATGTTAATGCAGCAGGGGACTATTAGGTACTCTCAATTTGTACTTAAGATCGAGGTGGGGTGGGGCCTTCACACGGTCACCCTGTGCCAAGCAGCTGCCACTCTGTAGACCTATCATTTCTAATATGAGATACACTGGTAAAAGTTAAGAATTTTATTCATTTCCACTTACACTTACATTTTTCATTCATTTCCACTTATGCTCAAATTCATTTCCACTTACACTCACACTAATATTTACACATGGTTTATAACCTAAGAGTGGCTAATATTGGTTTTTGATGAATACACAAACATCTCGACTGTGCTGACTTGTAATTAACCGTATGGGGGAGACGATCATAGTAGCGATGGATACGATACATCCTATTAACCAAAGGGTGATTGCTCTCTATTTTGATCTTAACAATCAAATTAATTATTACTAACATTCTTATTGAGTGTTGTTTTAATAGTGTTCAAAGTTCAGCACATTTGGTTAAGGTTTCCTCATTGAACAAGTAAAGAATTTCAAAGAGACGTGTAACTCCCGACTGGGACAAGGAACTCCCGATCGGGAGACCGGGACAAGGAACTCCTGATTAGGAAGTGCCATGTCCAGACCGGAAAAATATTGCCTCTAAGTGTCTCAAAGTTCCAATAGCCAAAGCAAACTGGGAAAGGGTATGTCCCGACCGGGACCGACGGTTTCCAGACTAAGGCTGTGGAGCAGACCAAGCAAATCAAGTGTCCAGACCGAGAAACTCTGCAAGGTGATGACTCAAAAGTTCCAGTAGCAAAAGCAGATCGGGACATGGGATGTCCCGACTGGGAAAGGTTGCGATCAGAGCAGGACATTCAAAAAGACATGACCGTTGAAAAGGAGACACCGCCATAATGTGCCACATCATCAGAAAGTCAAAACATACTTGGTCAAAACTGACTCAGGTCCTGACCGGGAAGGGTAGTCCCGACCGGGATGTATTCAAAGCCTAGAAGACCTAAGTTCCTGGCAGTGGCATCATCGGGCAAGTCCCGACCGGGACACTTGAACAAAAACTAACCGTTGGAGATTTCAGCCAACCAGAAGCTACCACGTAATACAATCGGGCATTTCCCGACCTAGACACCTCTCTCTACATACTGCATTTAATGCACTTGTAAGAGAACATTAGAAAGAGTTATGGCACCATTTGTAACGGTTAATTGGTAGGTAATCAGTATAAATACCTTACCAAAAGGCCATTTAATAAGAACCAACAACTTAACAAGTGCCAAAGCTATTGCAATTTATTTTCTCAAATCCTTTCATTAATTGCTTTTGTATAAGGGTTCAAGTGTTAATCTGAAAACACTTGGGTTGTCTTGTAAT
>CATIWF010158996.1:0-84406 GCA_949630135.1 Balakata baccata
TATAATATATTGGATATATGTGCTATATCTATTTATATATATAATTAATATATAACCTATGTATAACCAAGTAATAATAGATGATTCACTTTGAATTTATATTTGCAAAAAACATTATATGTTAAATATATATAGGTTATATATTAATTAGATATATATAGGTTATGTATAACCAAGTAATAATAGATGATTCACTTTGAATTTATTTGTTCCCTCAAATCTATCTAATTAGATTTTAAAAAAGGTAATATCATCAGAGTGATAAATAGATGAAAAACTAGGTGCAGTTTGAATTTCGTAATGATTGAAATTAATTTAGATAGCGAGCGGAGTTGGTAGTGATACAAGTAGAGTGAGAGAAAAGAAATAGAGAGAAGAAAAAAAAAAGAATTTATAGGAATAAAATTTCTCTTGTTGTACATGTAAAATTTGAAATTTCCTTGTAGAATCAGGAATTGTATCTAAATCCCAACAATTTATTATTATTATTATTAAAATGATAGTAACATTAATTATATAATATTCCATATGGGACATCCTCCAATTAATTAAAAATATGAGTGGGATGAGCCTACAAGCAATTTGCTTATAATATAAAACAGTTGTATATTTCTCCTTTAACTTTAATCCACTGACAAAGTTTTGTCATGCATCACATTCAAATTTTAATATCCTAAAAATTTTAACTCTTTAATCTATTCGTATTAATAGATTTATAAGATTGTAACTCCAAATGTTGATATCCATACAAATATCAATTTCTGCGTTTCTGTTGATACAATTATATTTATATATATAATTAAATTAATTAACAAAATGATTTTTCATTAAAAAAATGTTGAAATTTGCAGAATTCAAGTAATATATATATTTTTTGAATATATGAATTTGTGTTTTCACTTCACGAATAGTGTCAAATAAAAAGCAATCCCTTGGAAACGGAAATTTGTCACTAATGATAGAAATCCGTCGCTTATTTGTGGAGCCTATTTAGAAGAACCTATAACATTTAGCGATGAATATTTCCGTTGTTAAATGATGAAAAGCAATGTTATAAACACAAGCAGGAAAACCGTGCTTCAATGCGGACAATTTTCACGTGCAAAATAATTTTGAAAGATTATAATTTATATTAGAATGAGTTATGAGGCCCACGATATATAATTGAAGTTAAAAAAATAATAATAACATTTGATATGTCACAGTTTTTAGTATTTTATATTAAAAAATAAATATGTAAATATAATATTATGGATATAACATACATTTTATAAATAGCTGTATATTTTATTTGTTTTTTAGTTTAGAATTTAAGATTAGTTTAAAAGAAATATTAGATACAAATGTATTATAATTGTCATCAAACCAAAAATTATACTTTAGTATTCAATATTTTCTTTTTATTTTATATTTTATTTTCTGTGATATATACATATATAAGAAAAAAATAGTATATATTAATCTTTATTTTTTATAAGATGGATGTTTATAAAAAAAATAAAAATAGATATATATTTTATATTTCATAAGCCAAATATAAAGTTATGATGCACAAAATTATGTAGTAAAATCATATGTAATGTAAATTTAATTAATTAATTTTTTTTACGGTGCTAAGTAGTCAAATAAAATTTTAAGAATGAAATTTCTTAAGAGATAAAATATCATATCGGCTAATTTTGGCATTGTGAAACCTAACATTAAGTGTGATAAATTAGACGGTATCTAAATTCTTAAAAAAATAATTATTATAAAAAATAATTTAGATAACAGGTAAATTGCATTAAATTAAAACTTTTTGATTGAAATTAAGGTAAGATAATGAGGTTGAAAATAAGATTAGAAATTATAGAAATCAAATGAAAATTAAAAAAAGAGGATTGAATTGTAGAAACCGGAAATCATGAGAGTTAAAAGAAAAAAATTGCTATTATTGGAATAACAACCTTACGGAAAAAATAATAATTATAAAAGAGGATGTAATTAGGGTAAATTATATATATATATATATATATTAAAAAGATGGCTAAATTGTAGAAAGTGAAAAAGTATAAGAGTAAAAAATAATACAAAATATGGACTAAATTGCAATTAGTGAAAAGTATAATAGTAAAAAAAATAAAAATGAGAACTAAATTGAAAAGAGAAAAAGTACAAAAAAAAAAAAAAATAATAAGGGAGACTGAATTGTAAAAAGTAGAAAATATAAAAGTTGAAAAGAAAAAAAAAAAGAAAGTAAAAGTTCAAAATTAGTGTAACATGAATAGTAGATGTCTGAAGGACTTTAGTGTATATATATATTATAATATTTTAAAGAATAAATTTTGTAAAATTTAAAATTTTTTTTTATCAAAAGTCCTTAACAAAATTCAAATAATTTTAATAATATAAAAAATTGGCATTAATATATTTCCAAACCAAGATGTTGAAATGTATATATTTTGGCAGTGTCAGCCCTTTGCTTGGCATGAAAAAGGGGAAAATAAAAGAATTGTAAGTATTTGACAAAATATTTTTGTCTATGAAAGGGATATCTTGGATGGAATTCTATTATATAGTAGATAAATAGACTTACAAGTCAAATTGAATTATTTTTTACATCAAAAAAAATATTTTATAATTTTAATAAAATAAAGCTTCCTCTCATTAAAAAAATAAGTCAGCAAATGCTTATTTTTCTCCAATATAAAATTCAAATTTATCATAGCCAAAAGGAAAAAAAAAAAGAAGAAAAGAATAGAGCTATTATTTTGTCATTGATCTGAAATTCAGTTTAAGGGCATAGTTTAATATTTTGTGAAATATCAGCAAATAAAAATATATAAGGTTGGTTAAGTAAGAATAAAGTTATGAGGTTATGCATTAAATCTAATTTTAATGATTCAATGGTTCAATTAATATCAGAAATTTTGTTTGTCTTTAAAAATATTATCTTTACAAATCTATTAAATAAGGATTTGATGGAAAATAATAGTAGTTTAGGAATTTAATAGCGAAAAAAAAATATTTGGGAGACTAATTGTAAAATAAAGCTAAAATTCAGGGACCTAAAAGTTTTTTTTGCCTTTTTTTTTTCCCCCACTATTCGAAATCAAGGTATTAGTTCAGACTTCAAACACACACTCTACTTTCTCTCTCTACATTTCTACCTGTCTTTCTCTACGCGATCTCTACGCGAACTCTTAATTGGAAAAGAGAGAGAAAATCCTTCCGGAAAAGAAAAAGCTTTATTCTCTATCTCTCGTATTTTAGGTGTAGACGTCTACTAGGGTTTTGGATTTGCACTTTCACTAAAGCAGTTGTCTTCAAGCGATTTATCTAATCTATCTATCTATCAATTTGTGCTGTTTTGTAACTGTTCTTGTTGAGCTTCACAGCTTCAAGTATGTCAAGTAAGTGTATTTTCATTTCTCTACTTAACTTATTGAGCAGTGAGTTACTTTTAGTTTTTGTTTATTTTTTTACTTTGTATTTAGATTTGTTTGGCGAGGTTCTGCGTTTTGGCAATTTGAGATCGTAGCGATTTGTTTGGTTCCCAAAACAATTGGAGAATCGGAGATAAGAAAGAGAAAATGAGAATTTAAAGTGAGTGGAAGTAACTTTTTGTTAGTCTTATAGGCGTGAGAAATCTGCAGTCTGAAATTGAGATTTTGGAGTTATGTTAGATTAATCGTAAGAATGAGATTGAACTTTGCTAGCTGCTTCAATTTGTAATAAATGGAGTGGTTAGTGGTTATGGAGTGCATAGCGAACTACATTGTGGTTTCATTGTTGAAGTTTTTGTGGAATCAGCAGTGATGCCTTTAAAGCTTAAAACCCAGAACAATTTTCGAGCCTTATGAGGTTATTTGATAATCCTTGAAACCAGTCAATTCATTGATTTAATTTTTTTTTTCCTTTTCCTGAATTTTTAAAATCTTGTTATACATTTATGCAAAAAAAAAAAAAAAAGATCTTGTTATACGTCAAACTCTTCACATAACTGTCCTCATTCGGGATGCTCATGCATGGCTAGATATTACAATTAGGAAGGTAAATGAGCACTATTTCACATGTTATGCACGTCTTTATCAGTTTGCTTCGCTTATGTTTGGGTATGAGTAAAATTTATCAAACAAAATTCTTCTGCTGAACGTCATTGTTCTTATTGTGTGCTTAATGATGTTTCATTTCTTAGGTAAATTAAGCTTGGAGCTTTTATTCACTTCAGGTTTTACGTACTGAAATTCACAAATTCTTCCACAAAATATTGAATGGGAGTTGTGAGTTCCTAGCAACTTTTCAGCAGTGGATTTCATTACTGAACTAATGCAGTTGATCTGCCATTGCCCTCAAGCGATATAAAGTTTTATATTTGGCTGAAAACTTTGTACAGTGATGGTATGTGATTATTTTTGATATTGGAAATGGGAATACTTTAGGAACTTGCCTGCGGTTTCTCTACATTCTAAAAGTTCAGAAAACATGCCTTCATGGTGGGGTAAATCATCATCTAAAGAAGTGAAAAAAGCTAGCAAGGAAAGTTTCATTGACACGTTACACCGGAAATTTAAGAGTCCTACTGAGAGTAAACTAAGTAGCAGATCAGGAGGTTCTAGAAGGCATTGCAGTGATACAATTTCAGAGAAAGGATCTCAATCTCGAGCAGAATCAAGATCTCCTTCTCCTTCCAAACATGTTTCAAGATGTCAAAGTTTAGCTGAGAGGCCCCATGCCCAACCTTTTCCCCTTCCTAGTATGCATCTGGCAGCCGTGGGGCGGACAGATTCTGAAATTGGTGTAACGGCAAAATCCAAATTGGAGAAAAGCTCAAAGTCGTCATTGTTTCTGCCACTTCCAAAGCCTGCATGTATCTGGACTAGGGCAATTCCAACAGATTTAGATGGAGATTTGGCTACTGCTTCAATTTCTAGTGAGAGCTCCATTGATAGTGATGATCCTGCTGACTTAAGCAATCGTAGTCCCCAGGCTAATGATTCTGATCATGGGAATAAAACTACTGCAAACAGTACTTCCAGGTGAGCATGTGTTTAATTGTTAACCATTTATTCTCTATGGTTATGGTGCTTGGACATTTTTCACTCATTACTGATGTTTGTATTTTTTTCTGAAGTGCAATGCACAAGGATCATTCCTCTAACACCCAAGTAAATCCAAGAGAGGAAAAAAAACCTGCTAATATTTCTTTTGGCTATCTTACGTCCCCTACATCACCCAAACAGAGACCTCTAAGCAGTCATGTGCCAAATCTACAGGTTCCACATCACGGTGCCATGTGCAGTGCACCAGACAGCTCTATGTCAAGTCCTTCCAGAAGTCCAATTAGAGCATGTGGGAGTGAACTAGTAACCAATGCTGGTTTCTGGGCAGGGAAGCCTTCTTCAGATGTCTGTTTATTAGGATCTGGCCATTGCTCTAGTCCTGGCTCAGGTTACAATTCTGGGCATAATTCAATGGGAGGAGATATGTCAGGGCAATTATTTTGGCAACAAACAAAAGGTAGCCATGAATGCTCCCCAATACCTAGCCCTAGAATGACTAGCCCTGGTCCCAGCTCAAGGGTTCATAGTGGGGCTGTCACTCCAATTCATCCTCGAGCTGGAGGGACAGCCACTGAGTCACAGACGAGCTGGCCTGATGATGGGAAGCAACAAAGTCACCCGTTACCTCTTCCTCCTGTGTTAGTTTCTAGTTCCTCTCCTTTTTCTCATTCAAATTCAGCAGCAGCATCTCCTTCTGTGCCTAGAAGTCCTGGAAGGGCAGAGAGTCCAATAAGCCCTGGATCACGCTGGAAAAAGGGAAAACTTCTGAGTAGAGGAACATTTGGACATGTTTATGTTGGTTTTAACAGGTATGAATGGACTTAGGAATTTTTTTTTGTTAACATCCTTTTACATGAATGCACATTGGTGTTGTATACACTGCTGTCTCAAATCTAATTGTTTTAACCCAGGACAAGCTTCACTAGTTGAGAGTGATGTTATTTGTTACATAGACTTCCTTCGCCTATTGTATTTGGTTGACTGAATTCTTGTGTAAACAATGTTTTCAAAATGTTGGAGATAATCAATTGCTGTTTATAACTTTTCAAATGTCGGTGACAACTTGAATACTGGATGTCTGATTTTATTTTCATTTGGTTAGTGAAAGTGGCGAAATGTGTGCAATGAAGGAAGTGACTTTATTTTCAGATGATGCGAAGTCAAAGGAGAGTGCTAAGCAGTTGATGCAGGTAGGATTTTTTTAAAAGAAAAAGAATAATGCATTTTGCTTTACTTTTTCCTATATTTCTTTTGAGAGTTCGTACTTGTTTTCTTGTATAGGAAATTGCTCTATTGAGCCGCTTACGACATTCAAACATTGTGCAATACTATGGGTCTGAGACAGTATGTGTTATATTTACTTCTCTTTATCTTATCTATCTGATGTCTACTAAATCAACTTTCTACTATTTCTTTTAATTTGCTCCTTATATTATATAATATATTTTTTTTGGCTGGTACAAGTGTAAATTGCCTATTTATTTGATTATACTTAATGTAGGAGTCAATTTCTGGAAATTAATTTTTTTTGTTGCTTTAATTCATTTAATTGTGAAGACCGTGAGTAATGAGTTGCTTTTGATATTTAGTTTCATGCATCAGGAAAATTAATGTTCTGACTAACTAACCTCTCAGATATGTGAACAGGTTGGTGATAGACTCTATATATACCTGGAGTATGTATCTGGTGGGTCCATATGCAAACTTCTCCAAGAATATGGACAATTGGGTGAGCTAGCAATTCGTAATTACACTCAGCAAATCTTGTCAGGATTGGCATATTTACATTCTAAAAGCACCGTTCATAGGTGAATTGAGTCATTCATGTAGTTGGGCTTAGTGAGAACAATATTTTTTGCTTAGATTTAACATCTTTTGTGTTCTTACGTTAGAGATATTAAAGGAGAAAACATTCTTGTGGATCCAAATGGTCGTGTTAAATTGGCCAACTTTGGGATGGCGAAGCATGTAAGTCTTTCTCTCTCTGTCTATATATATATATATATATATATATATATATTATATATTATATTATATGTATAGATATATATATTTTTTTTGCTTTTGTGATATTTAATTAGATTAAATTGAGACAAACTAATATGTGTGAAACATGAATCATATGAATGGTGCTATGAAGATGACTCTCATAATTCTTAATCACTAAGTTCACCATGTAAATACTGATTAGTTAAGTTAGTTTATTTTGAGTGATTTTCTACCTCTGTTGGTCTTGATCTAATGTCACAGTTGGCTTGGGTATGACTTTGGGGTGACATGATCAAATCCTTCTTTCCCAGCTTACCTAATTTCTGCTTTGCAGATCACTGGACAATCCTGTCCACTATCATTCAAGGGAAGTCCTTACTGGATGGCTCCTGAGGTCAGATTATTTTCTCGTTTAACCTTTTTGTTTTTATTCATGTGTGCTTCTATTTATTTATTGTCTTTTTTCATTGTTTGTGCAGGTTATAAAGAATTCAAATGGTTGCAATCTTGCTGTTGACATATGGAGTCTTGGATGCACTGTTCTGGAAATGGCTACAACAAAACCTCCTTGGAGCCAGTTTAAAGGAGTGAGTCTTGTGGATAGTGTGGAACTATTTTTTTTTGTGTAGTAATTTTGTTATTTCCTGTTATGATGTACTCCTGGCTGCATAAACATGTATATTTTACACGTATCTGTTCTTTTTTACATATATGGTATTGTGCTTTCTTCTAGTTGTCTGATATTTGCTATTTTATGATCTCAAGGTTGTTGCAATGTTTAAGATTGGAAACAGTAAGGATCTCCCAGCAATTCCAGATCACCTCTCAGATGAAGGAAAAGATTTTGTGAGGAAGTGCATGCGGCGCAATCCGCTTGATCGTCCTACAGCTTCCCAGCTTTTGGAACATCCTTTTGTGAAATCTGCTGCTCCTTTGGAAAGTCCTATTCCAGGCCCTGAGCCTACAGATCAACCCCCTGCAGTTATGAATGGGTTAAAAACTCGGGTATTTTCTTTGTTAATGATGTTCCTTCTGTATATCTCTTGCTATGCTTTAAGTTTGATAAAAATTTGTGTGAAATAGACAGTTAAACATACAAATCTACAAGTTTTTAATTAATCTGCTTGAATAAACATATCTTTTGGTGTAGTTTTTGCCTTGTGTTTGTTGAAGTTGTCCAGTTTGATGTGAAGTTTTTCTTTAAATGTTCAAGAGGAAGTTTTTAGTCAACATTATATCTGGATTGTGCAGTAAAGAGGATGTTTGAGAATGTTTTAGACGGCATTTGTGGCAATCCTCATCATCTCCACTTTTGTATCATAAACGATACAGTAGATGCATTTAAATGAAGACAGCATTTGTGGCAATCCTCATCATCTCCACTTTTGTATCATAAACGATACAGTACATGCATTTAAATGTTGTTCATAAAAACACCACTACCAACAAGCTTGTTAGACAATATTGAATCAACATAATATCTATTGAAGGAGGGCACTGGGGTTGACTGCTTATTGTTTGGAGAAATGTGACATGCATATATGTAAAGAAGATAAAGAGGATTTGGAATCGTAGATTAATCTATTTTCCCAATAAAATCAAAGCAGCATCATAAATTGAGGACCATGGAATGGCTGCCCTTAAAAAAGAAGTCTTAAGAACAAATTGGTGAAGGCATGCTCAAGTTACAGGATTGGAGAACACAATAATTCCTGATGTAATAAGTTTGTGGGATTAGCCTGACATCAGGGGAAAAGAATATTAGTCTGATTGACCCAGGATTTCTGGTAAAGGCTTGGGCATGCACAAATTTGCTGGTGACCACTGTAAAATGTTTTACTTAGATTTAGAAATAGTGGTTTAAAACTAATCTTTCTGTGGAGACAATTTCTAACTTCTTCTATAATGTTTTGTTTCTTGGCAAATGAGAAATTGACAGCATTTTACTGGTCTAATGGTTGATATACTGAGCTGATGTCCATGTGGAATCCAAATTAATTTCATGCATATTTAATTATTTTCTATTCTTCAGTGTTACTTCAATATCTAACTGCTATTAAGGTATACATCATTTTTCAGGGCATTGGTCAAGCAAGAAATTTTAGACCCTTGGATACGGAGAGGCTTGCCATTCATTCATCTAGAGTCTTCAAAACTAATCCTTATGCAAGGTTTCTCTCTCTCTCTCTCCGCGCCTAATATTTTGATACTGTTGTTATTATCATTAGCCTGTGGTCTGAGTTTGAGTTTGTATGATCTGTAGTGATGTCCATATCACGAGGAACATATCATGTCCTGTCTCACCAATTGGAAGTCCTCTTTTACATTCAAGGTCACCACAGAGAATGTCTCCTTCACCAATATCTAGCCCACGAACAACATCGGGCTCATCTACTCCTCTCACTGGTGGTATTTAATTACTTGAAACAGTTTAGTTGCAGGAGGGATTTGGAAGCATGCCAAAACCCTCAAATGGTTTCAATATAAATGGCCTTTCCTATCATGATTCCGGTCCAGACCTTTTTTCGAGGTATGCAGCCAGGCTCTCACATCTTCTCAGAGCTGGTCCCTAGTGAAAATGATGTCCTAGGGAAGCAATTTGGAAGGCCTATTCATGGGGAACTCTATGATGGACAGTCAGTCGCTGATCGTGTGTCTCGACAGCTCTCAAGGGATCATGTGGAGATGGATCCATCCCTGGATCTAAGTCCTAACTCTCCCTTACCCAGCTGGACCAGTGGTATATAACTTTGCATTTTTTTTGGATCTGCCAATTAGAACAGAGCAAGCGTTCAGGATACCTAGACTGTCTTTTTCGGTATATATTCTACATTTAATATGTGAGGAAGCTAAAATTTGCAATAAAGGCTTGTGGAGAAGACTGTGGAATAAAGTTAAGGCCCAAAGAACGAAGTGGTTCTAGAGAAGTGTAGCAACTGGAGTTGGATATGACGTCAGATCATTAGTGAGCATGTTAAGTTATTTGACAAACTGATACGATGCTGGATGTTCAGCTGCAACAGTAAATGAAACTTTCAAGAAGATAAGCAACTAATCGTTTGGTACAATGCATCATCAATCTGTACAAAGTAAAGTTTAGCAGTTGACTGAATCGAGATAAGGGATCTATTTCCTACAGGGCAACTGAGGTATCTGGATTCAGGTGATCTGATATATGGTTGTTCATTCTGATGGAAAAAATATTTGAGGGAGTGAGAACTGTACATTCTTTTAGATCTTGGTATAAAAATGAAAAGACAAGGATTTACTTCATGCAATTATTATTAGCCTTTGGACTACATTTTTGGGATCTGAGACTGCTGTACAGAAGGTTAGTATTGTTAATGAGGCAATCCAGTATTTACTAAGCCTTTGCTCGTCTGATCCCTATAGGATGATTTTGCCAATCCAGGTTAACTGTTCTTGTATACTCAGTTCAAACCGATTTGTAATATGTACATTACCACTTCTTCAGTGCATTGGGAAAAAAAAAAAAAAAAACCCCCCAGTTCAAGGTTTCCTGGACAAAGTTCGAAGGAAACAGCGACTGTCTAACTTATCTTCAGATTTTATCCTTGCGGAGAGAATTGCTTAAAATTCCCTTATATGGTGTTGCTGCAATAGTTGCTTAACAAGTTGTAATACCGAAACTGCAATTGTATATGCACCCGTTTAAACATGCTTGTGCTGTACAGGATCAGGTGGAATATAAAGCAATTGCATCATTGGCCATTCCCTCTTTCAGTATGAAAGTTCAACTCTTATATAATTCACTTAAATCCCTAATAATATTTTACTCCGTCTCTAACATCTTATTGCGCTTAATTAAATCCTTAAATTATTATTTTTATTTCATTTTATACTTAAATATTTATAATAAAATATTAATATTTTTAAGAAATTGTGTTAAAAATAATAATATTTTATTTGAACAATGTTTCCAACCCTGAAAAGATCACCACTGACTATCTCTATTAAAGCGTCAAGCTTTGTCTTTTCTGTGCATATTTTTAAATATAAGTGTTGCATATTGGTATTGGAATCGTGAAATAGTATTAGACTGAATCGAATTGTATTATCTATCGGCACTGTTCTGTGAATTTTAAAAAAATAACTTGTAAAAACAATTTTCATGTTGTATTGCATATTGTATTGATATCGAAATCGAACATGTTAGGTAGCGTATCGAAAAATATTTAAAATCATGTTTAGTGTGTATTTATTTTTCTTGCTTAAATTGATTAACAATCAATATCGATTTATAAATTTAACAATAAATTAAGCTTAGGATACTTTAGACATAATAATTTATCACTCATTTAATTCATTAATAAAATAATAGAATAAGTATTTTATTTTGAAAGATAGAATAAGTATATTTCAGAAATACTTTTGCCTTCTCAAAAGTGAAAGTCCAAAACCCTGAACAAACAGGGGAAACAATTTCCAAAAAAATAATTTTTATGAAACCATTGCAAATGCTTATTTTTCTCTTCAAGCACAACTATTTATTAAATTTGAACAAATATTCAACACACCATAACTTTGTCAAGTCACTCACAGGGCATTTAGTTCATAATTGATAAATGTGTACGAAGATATACAAGATGTGAAGCTGTGACTATTGTATGCATAAAACTTCAATGCTCTCTTCCTTTGCTCAACCATCCATACACGCATCAATCTTCATATAAAATGATTATAGTTTCTGTAAATTACGAAATCCATTAAAGCATCATTCACTTAACCAACTTGGTGCTAAAATCCCACAGTTCCTTTGCCAGTTCAGCATTCCTACCCTGCGCAGATGCTCGGCTCAAGTTACTGTCAGAAAAATATTCACCACTTACGCCCTTTACTTGCGGATGCAATGCCGCATAGCATGTTGTTGCAGCACCCTGCATTAAAATCAATATGACTTTGACTAATGCCTACTAAAACTGCAGTTGGGAAATTATATAGTTCACAGGTCTGTTTCTCACCTGCTCAACATTTTTAAGAACAAATCTACCGACCGCTTCAATAAAGCCTGAATTAGAGAAAAACTTGTTGGAGTTACAACTTATACTATGATTTTTAATTGCAGTACATAATTTTCTCAGAAAATATCAACTGAAAGAATAGTGTCTAGTAATTACCGTTGAGGACGCTCATATGACGGAAAAGATCAGTGACAATTAATCCAGGATGAAGTGAATTAGCAGTTATATTGACCCCATTTTCCTGCTTATTTATAGCAATGAAACATTATAAAGGATTCCACTCAACATAACAAGACTACCAGAGCTGATAGTACAGTCATAATGATTTGTATCTCTACACTATCTAATATGGTTGGGGTGCTCAACTGCTCATTTATCTTGTGAACATCTTTAAATGCTATTAGTAATAAAATAGCAACAACATGAGTCAGGCCACTCTCCCAAAAACCAATTCCGAAGGTTCCCCTCATAAAATGGAGAAGCCTTGAGGTGGCTGTTCAATATCTGTGCTGTAAGGGAAGAATCCCTATTGGAATTATCCAATGAATTTTAAGAGAGCGAGAAGTGCTTAGACATGACATAGCTGAAATGCCCACATTCACTAAAGCAATGATTATGCAATTACTTTGCTTTAGTAAGAAAATATCTGTTGCACTTTCAATCAAATTTCTGAGAGAAAAAATAGTTAATCTAGCATGACGTTTTGCACATCATTTAAGTTTGCGAAACATAATTTACAAATGAAATCAATTAACTCAGTTAATTCTGTCGACAAGTATACCTTTAAACGTCTAGAGAGCTCATTAGCATGCAAAACATTAGCAAGCTTTGATTGACCATAGGCAAGATAGCTTTTGTACCTGTAGAAAAACAAGTCTAAACACAATCAAGTCTACCTTTGAGGGAGGATTCAAATAAGCATGGAATGATTAAGTTGGAGTATATCAACTGATAATTCCACCATTGATCCCTATGCATGCAGGACATTAAATGTCTTTATTTTATCAAATATATTCTATTGACTCCCTAAAATCTGACCAACTTGTCTGAATTATTCATACTAAGAAACTGTCTACCGTTGAAAAGGTCAAAAAGTCATTTTGAACTTTAAATCTGGCTTATCAGTTGAACAAACAATAAGAATAACCTTTTGTGTCAAGAAGTTGAAATTAAGAGGAGGAAAATGTCAAAACCGTGCATCGTGAACCCTATGTACCAAGCCAGAAAAATTGCAACATATGTCTAGAAAGGCCCAAAAGCCCTGGTCTATACCCAAGAAGAAGAAATATTTCTCACAAAAGGCCCTGGTATATACCAAGGACGAAGAAACATTTCTCACAAATCATGCATACTGTAGACCTGAAACATCAATGAAAAATTAAATACAATTCAAGACAATATTACCCCGACGGATCATTAATTTTATCAAAACGAATTCCTTCACGGTAGGTGAGACGGTGAGCTTCTGATGAGACATTGACAATTCTTCCTTCTCTTTTGCTATTACGTGCTGTTTTCTTCATGGTGTCCAACAACAAATTTGTTAAAAGAAAATGACCTGCATTAAGCCCTTTAACAATTAGGATTGATGACAGCCACTAAATTTCATATAGGAAGCAGATGGAAACTGGAGTAATAAATGATTCATATTAAAGTCCGAAACAATCACCTTTGTCAAATAATAGTACTGTACCGGGGCTATAGAAAGCTAAATCACGCCACACACCATTGATATCTTAAGTTCTTAACATTAAGAAACAATTTTCACTAACAATTGATGTCCAGAGAAAAGTGTTTTTTTCCCCCTTAAAAAAACGCCTTAAAAGACTGCACTTGAAGCAAGTACCAACTGCAGCATGAGTTATATGTGACATACCTATGTGGTTTGTTGCAAATTGTAGTTCTACGTCGTCTTTCGAAAGTGTGAAGGGGGTTCCCATAACTCCTGCATTGTTACTTTACAAGAAAGAATGAAAATAAAGGGTGTCACTTCTTGCTCAACAATTCGTTTAAACTGAGCAGACCACCATGAAAGATATGTGTTTTAACATAGATGAAAGACTTAGACAACCGTGTGACTAATCATGAATTTCATCCATAGTCAATGCGTATTATGGTATGATATCTACAACTATCTGTTGTCATTTTATCCTTACATTAGGATGTTCAATGGAAGACCTGAGGAATTGAAGTCTGATGCAAACTTCCTCACAGATTCCCTTGAACTAAGGTCCAATTCCATGGTTTCAATTCTGGCTGTGGGGTTATTCTTCAAAATGGCTTCCTTCACATCTCTTGCAGCAGCCACATTTCTGACTGCCATTATTACATGGACACCACGTAATGCAAGTACCCTTGTGGTCTCGGAGCCAATACCACTAGATGCCCCTAAAATCAAAGATTACAGTGCCAGTCAGTAACCACAATAAATTATTGCGAGACCAAAAAAATCTGTCTTTCAAAACCTACCACTTACTAGTCCAAATCAACAACAAAATCATAATTAGGTCATGAAGCAGATAGCTTCTTGTAGTTAACATCCAAATATAGTAAAAAAAAAAAAAAATTGCAGAAAGTTGAAAATGAGTACACAAGAAGGTGCAGCTCCTAGCAGAGTTCAGAAAAGATGGATCCGCAAAAAGTAAACCATTGATAGGTTCACGTCTCATTACAAACGAGTGGAGGAGAGATGCCTTTCACGTACAAAATTAAAAGCCAACTAAACAGATCGGCAAGAAATTGGTGAACTCTCATTTTCAGTATATGGTAATGGACCCTAAAAATTTGGAAGCTGAAACTACAATGATTGCCAACCTTATCAGAAACTTAAGCTATTAGCAAAGAAAACAGCCAAAGTCTCCTTCATTCTTCTCCCATTCTTACCCCAACACTACAACAGCCATGAAAAGAAGCTTACTTGTTAAATCTTACAAAATGGATGTCAAATTATTAGTGATTAATTTTCTAAGTATCGCTATACATTATGAGAATATTATATGAACAAAATTTAGCAATAAGATTAATGATTTCATTTTCCTCATTAAGAAATATTAACAAAAAAATTATTTTTTTTTTTATTTAGAATATATGATGAGAGTAATTTTTTAATAAATCTTATTAAACCATTTGAAACTACTATTTTATTGGTTTGAAAAGCTGACGAATTTTCATGGGTTTTAAACCATAAAATAATCACACAAAACAATATCATATCTCTGAAAATCAAAACAAACAAACTAAACCAATATCATTTATGTCAAACTGTCCTCAACTATGAAACAAAAATGACTCTTAATTTTGTACTTGAAACATAATTATTTTCATTTTAGTTCTCACTACACTCGTTTGTCGGTAATTTATTAAAAATTTTCGTTACTAATTATGGAGGAAATTGCAGCATGAACATGATTATTTTCATATATGGTTACTAAATTTTGTTTTTATTGCAATAAAATCAAAAATATTTTTTCGTCCCAACAAAAATAACTGAACGATATTTTCGTTTCACTAAAGACATTTCATGTCAATTATATCAACTGTCACATCAACTTTCAAGTTATTTAAATCGAAAAATTAAGGAAAATTGATTTTAGTGAAATGAAAACATAGCTAGTGATTTTTTTAGGAAAAAAAAAATAGATAATCATATATAAAATTAACCCGTATCAACATGTACAAACAGATGCAATAATAGGCCAGCATTCAAAAATCAGTTTTTTATTTTTTCCATATAATTAATTCAATACCACATTAGAAATAAGACCCAAAGCTTAATTTGTGCAAAAATATCAAAACTTGGAAGGTAAAAAGTGAAGCAGATGTTAAATATAATGAATTCATTGACCTGTAACAATGGCAGTAAGACTAGACCCATCAATCCCTTGCGTAACTTCCTCAGCTGTAGAAGATGACGAGAACCCAGAAGCCCCTTTCCTTCTAAAGAACCCCATTCTCTATCTACAGTGTCTGAGAATAAGAGAAAAGTACCACTATTGCTTCAAACATACAGCAATGTGCAGCCTACTTAGTGGAATCTCTGTTGGCCAACGCTCCCATGTTAAATATCTCAAGGGCCATGAAATTGGTAGGTTGCGGTTTGCCAGCACAAGATACAATTACTACACTGTCGTTTCAGTTCCATTGCGAATTTAAGGATGATGTACATATTACTTAACCATTTTCAAAAAAAAAAAAAAAAAAACCGACATTTGTGGTTTTATAATTGCATGTTGATGGAATCAGCCCAGTTGGTTGAAGATTTTAAAATTTTTTTCTAACAGTTCATATTAGAGTCCATCTCTTTTCTCAACTTGTAATTGATAAAAAGAAAAATTTTGCATCCATCAACTCTTAAACCAACAGAAACCAACCCGCGAACCGAATTAATTCTTCGGTTTCAATATAAAATTACACCAAAGTTCGATTTTTGGTAGAATATTGCTCTTTCTTGTCTTCATATATCTGGGTCCCAAATAAGATTGTTCTTCATTGTTGAATTGGGTTGCAGTTGCCAGTTGGTAGTTATAGCAAACCAATACAATAAAAACAAAACACATATAAATATCTACATTTTTCTTATCAAACAACTAAGTTTTTTTTTTTTTGACGCATCAAACAACTAAGCTATTCACAAAATAAATAATTTTTTAATTATTAACATTAGTGAAAAATATTGAATATTTTATTGCAAGTAAATAATATGTTTAATAAAATTCAAAATTTAATCAAAAGTTTGTTTTTTTAATAAAAGTTTGAAAATTTCAATTTCTTATTGAAAAAAATTGGTACAGTATTTAATGCCCAGAATATCTTTCATTTTCTTTATTTACATTTATATTAATATATATACTAAAAATTAAGAATAAAAAAAGTGTTACCGATACTTTTTTATGCATTCCACTATATTTTTAATGTATTAATAAAATATTAGTTTTTGTTATAAAAACAAATGATATTTTATAAGTAAAGAGACAAATGTCATTTTTATATTAAAAATATATTATGAAAAGTGTTTGAAAAAATATTGGTAGCATTTCTTTTGAGAATAAATAGACTAATTACTATAGAAATTCTTAAATAGAGGAAGTTTGTTAGGCTAACTCAATCACATAATAATATATATTTAATTGTTTTATTTTTAGCTTCACTTCAACCAATGAAAATAAAACAATTAAATAAATAATTGTTTAATTGAGTTGTTTATGGATAATGTAGTCGATTTGGTTTGCCTAAAATAGTTTTTTAATCACTGATATTTGAAAGTAAGAAGTATTACCAACACTTTTTTATATAATTTCTACCATACATTTTTAATACAAAAAAGTCTAAAAATTTTTTTTAATCACTGATATTTGGAAGTAAGAAGTACTACCATCACTTTTTTATACAATTCCTTACAAAAAAAAGTCATGTATTTTTTTATTTATAAAATATTAATATTTTTATAATAAAAATTTGTATTTTATAAAATAAAGAATAAAAATTGTATAAAAAGTTTCGGAGTAATTAGTAGGTTTAAATAATAATAATAAAAAAATTCATTTAATGCTTGAACTGATAATAATCTGCCAATTTTCAAGGTGGATAGCGACGTGTACCTCTGGGATGTAAATATGGGAAATAATAACAATTATGTTAAGAGAAATCCTAAAAATATTTTCTATTTTTTAATATTCACTTCATTAATTGTTGAGAAAAAAATAATTTTTTATTTTTTTATTATCTTTTCTCATCAACCAATCAAAATGATGATTATTAGAGAATATTAAAAAATAAAAAGCGTTATTAGCATTGCTCTTATATTATATAGTTCAATTTATTTTGCATAATATTATGTTATATATATTTAAATATTAGTTAGATTGATAAAATATAAATATTTTAATACATATAGAACATTAAAGTGCTGTTGTTTTAATTCTTAAATCCGGTATCAAAATTAAACAAATTAATATAAAAATATTAGATAGAATTTTGAAAGATAATAAACATTCTTTTCAGAATTTTAAAATAATTGCTTGCATAAAATTTAAATTCAAAATATTTTATTAAACTCAAAAAATTTTTGTAATCAATAATTCAATATTAAGTTGGATGCTGACGTGTACCTACGGATGCGAAAATAAATTAATAATATTTGGGAATTCTAAAATTTTCAGGCTGAATGGGCCCAAAACTGAATTAACCCTAAAATCCAAAAAATTCAGACCATTGTTGTCTATATGGGCCAAAGTGATCGAAGGAGCCCAAGAAGCAATGAAGTGCAAATTATATAGTAAACTATGGTTCACATTGAAATATAGACAAAATACCTTTATAATTTTATAAATAAAACAAACATATAAAAATTTATTTATTAATATAAATTCATTAGTTTATTGATAAATGTTAATTTTATTTTAAAATAAAATTAACAGTTATTTTATATTTTTTTTATTTTCAGATATTAGTTATCTCAATTTATTATTTTTATAGTGCATTTTGTTATGGAGCAGTCTATACACCAAATTTCAAAAATTCAATAAGAAGGCAAGGATCAAACTCAAGAGATTTCTAGTACGATTAGCATGTCTCAAGGTATTACAACAAGGTCTCGATCTAAGAAACTTCAACAAGCTTTAATCCATTATTTACAAGGCTTGGTGAATTCAGCTAGCGAAGGTTTACAAGAAAATCAAAGCTTTGGAATAAGTGCAGCTTAAGATCAATACAACTTAATTCAAATCTAAGTTATTAATGAGTTTAATTAAGAATGTAATGAGCTATTTTTATTATGGGTTAGCCAAATATGTATAGGGAAATTACATTAGTTTGTTGGTCTTAGGTTTAATCATATTTATTATACTTAAAATATAGAGCTAACATATTTATTTTAAAACAGTTCATCAGTTTCCATTTGAGATATAATTTGATTAGTTTCCATTTAAAATATAATTATATTAGTTTCTATTTAGGATATGATTTGATTAGTTTCTATTTGTGTTTTAAGCTTTATTAGTTTCTAAATTCATTAAATATGTCTTAAACTAATGGTTGGATAAATTATAAAGTTGTTAATCTAAAAAGTTTGTTTTGCTTTTATCTTTGTGTTATGGTGTAAAATACATGTTTTAAGGAACATTCAAGTAGATTGATCACCTTCTTGTGAAATGTTTCGAAATTGGAATTCAGAAACAAATTTTTTTTATTCTAATTCTTGATTATCTTATCTAAGTAATCTGACTTATAACCTTCTTAGGGTTATTGCTAAATTAAGTTTTGAGATTTTCATGTTAATGTTTTGACGGTTCATATATATATATATATATAAAGGGGTTTTCAAACTTATTAACGGAGGTTTCATATAATATTTTGTTTCGATTTTTTTTTATATTTTGAGTTTTTGAATAAAATTTAATAAATTCATACCTATAAATAAAAATACAAAAAAATATCAATTAAATTAAGTACACATAGAAATAAAATGAATTTGTATTAATATAAAAAATTAACATTTATTAATAAACTAATGAACTTTTAATTCATATCTTAATGAACTTTTTCAGTTTATTTGTAATGAACATTCTCATTAAACTAATAAATATTTATTTTATTTTTAATAAACTTTTTTTAATAAACTAATAAACTTTTTTTAATAAATTAATAAACTTTTAGTTCATGTGTAATAGATTTTTTCAATCTATTTGCAATGAACATTTCCAATAAACTAACGAAATTTTACTTTATTTGTAATGAACATTTTTTAATGACGTAATGAATTTTTTTTAGTTCTTTTGTAATAAATTTATTTAGTTTATTCGTAATGAATCTTTTCAATAAACTAATAAATATTTATTTTATTTATAATGAATATTTTTCAGTAATATTTTTTGATAAACTAATAAATTTTTATTTAATAATAGATAATAAATATTTATAAAAATATTATCATATAATTAATAGGTGTGATGGTCTTCATTCATAATGTTTGGCATCGGCACGTAACAATTGGCAATGAAGAGAATGAATAATCGCCGTCCAAACCCTAACTGCCAACACGTGCGATGAGAGCTTCATTCCGATAAAAGTCACGTGCGGAACTCAACAGCAGACACATTATCGAACGAGAGGAGAGAACACAAACAGAAAACAGAAACATAAACAGGTAGAGAAAAAGAATAAATAAATAAATAAAGAAGAGGCTCTTGAAAACCTAACACCGGTCCTTTTTGTCTCCGTTCTCACTGACATATCTTCTAATTTCATTGTTGATTTCTTTTCAGCCTTTATTTTAAGGTATGCAAAACCCTATTCATCTCCATATGCCTCTGTTTTTCAATTTCTATGCATTTGTGAAGTTTGTATGGAGTAGATTTTGTGTTCAGTTATTAATGGATGTAAATGCCCTAAAATTTTGTGGTTCATTACATTCAAGCTCGTTTGGAAGGAAATTGCATTTAATTTCTCATCTTTATCTGATTATTGATAATTACTTCAAGTAAAATCATTTATGTGTATTAGGTTTACATAAGATTAGTAAGTTACTGGAAATGATTTATTTCATGTTTAAAATTCGATTTTTCCGTAACTAAACGAGTTTAAGCAGACAGGCCATTAAGAGAGTAATTCATTCCCGGCATTAGGCTTGAAATTGGGATATTGGTGTCTTCTCAATTTTGGTCGAATACTTTGTCCTAATTGTATTTATTTTTTTGAAGTTCATTCTAGCTGTAGTAGAATAGATTCTATTTTGAGAGAATTGCAAAAGTACTATCTCATAGGAAGGTTCTACATATCTGCCCTAGACAAAAACACTATTTTTTCCTTATTTTGGATGGCAAATATTCATCAGAACATGGATTGTGAATCAATTCCATGTTTGAATTGAAATTGGGATATTGATGCAAATTTTTTTATTATAAGAGATTCATTTTTGAAAGAGGCTGACAATAAGTTAGTTATTTTAAAAATTGATTATTTTTCCCACTGTCAGTGGTGTTCTACAAATGATGTTGCACGCGGTAAGAAAAATGTGTAATGGAGGGATTTGGTTTCTTGTTGTTGCTGTTTTTCTTTTGTTCCTAAAAAAAAGTTTAAAGTACTTGCATGGGTTTCAAATTATAAATGCATGTGTTGGTTAATTAGATTCATGAATAGGATGAGAAATGATTTAAGAATATATTCAAAATGTTCTAAAGCGAGTTGAAATTTCAATACACTATTAAAGATACAGTTGAGTATTTTCCTTTTCCTTTTGCTAGTCCAAATTTCCATTTATACGATTTAAAACAAAAGCTCAATGCAAATTCTTAGATTTCAAATTTGCTATTCAGGAGAGGCCATTTAGAATTTTGGACCAAACATTTGGCTGTCCATTTTGTCTTTGGAATCTTTTAAATTTATATCCTGTTAATTGAGGTTGTCAATTACTCCTCGGTTGTTTTTATATAAACAATGAAATTTAATTTTTTTTCCCGATTTTGCCCATATACTAATCAATCCAAAATTATTAATGTTGCGTAGAATTCCAAAGTCAAAACCAAGGGTAATTTAGTCTTAATCATTCATTTTTCTCCTTAATTTGAGGTTAATTAATAGCTTCTTAATCCTAATGAAATCACCTAAAGTGTTAGTTATATAGGAACGGAAGGAGTATGTAGTAAAATGAGTATTGAATGAGCGCTTGCACATCAATGGAGCCACTTGATCATGAAAGAAGAACACGATCAATTTATTATTGTTATGATTCATATTATGTTTGTGGTATTCTCTTGTTAAATGAGGGTGCGTGTGATATTCTCTTTTTAAAGAGGTTAAGTTCCCATTGTTAGTTTATAGTATAGAAGTTGTCATGTTCTTTAGATAGGCTTCTGTAACTAGGAATTTATATATTCTTCTTCTTTTCTGTTGTTTTCTTTTTTCATTATTTGGTAAAATTTTTGAAAATCAGATCAAGAAATTGGGGAGAAATTTGATTTTTGATAAAAATTATATACTTGCATATCTTTGGTATTTTGTATGATTCTTATGGTGCACATTGCCTCTTTGTAGAGTGGCAAGATCTGAGGAAGCTTTCGTGATAAGAATGCTGACACGCATGTTATCAGGGTATGATAAAGTGTCAGTTTGGGAAGCATTAATAAAGAGTTTATACACCAACAAAGTGAATCTTTTGAAGAGGAGGCAAATTATATCTCCATTGTTTCTTCATTGTTTTTGAAACCATAAGTTCAAGGTTGTTCAGCTTTGAGACACTCTTAATAAGTTGTCAGAGTCATAATCAAATGTCAGAAGGCAGTATGGCTGTAGTGAAACCTGAGGTATTTTCTGTGCTTTTGTAGTAATCTGGTACTAATATGATATATTTTATTCTATTTTGCAATTGATTACATGGACATAAATCTTGAAATAGATGTATGTATCTATGTGGGGAATTTGTTGGTCTAGGAATAGTTTGATTATGGTTTAACTATTAAACAAGTTTGAAACTATGATCATGACTGCATACAGGTTTTTTAGTAGTTGGTCTCTCATACAAGTTGGTGAGAGGGAATATTGTGGATTATGTTTCAGAAATGAGGAAGTTCAGCACTAAAATTAAGTTACAATAGTATTCAGTTGTTTTCTTTTTAGCCTTAACTTCCAAAACAGTTGGTCCTTACTTAGTGCTTTATTTGTGTTGTCTTTAAGATGAAGTCTTACATTTGGCTTCAAACTGCTGATGGTTCAATCCAGCAAGTCGAAGAAGAGGTTGCCATGTTTTGCCCCATGATATGCAGAGAAATTCTTCAAACGGGAATGGGTTCTTCCAAGAACTATGCTATATCACTTCCTCAACGGGTGAATCCTGCTATATTGGGCTTAATACTTGATTATTGTCGGTTTCATCAAGTACCCGGTCGCTCCAATAAGGTTAGATTTATTGCAACTATTGCCATATCTTCTTTTTGGGGGTGGGGGAAGATAATGGGTGAATGTAACAATAAAGCTTGCGAAGATCAATCTGATTTTTAATACTTATTTAAAATGCTTATTCTTTTGTTTAGGAGCGCAAAACTTTTGATGAAAAATTTATTCGAATGGATACGAAAAGATTATGTGAGTTGACATCTGCTGCAGACAGCCTTCAATTAAAGCCTTTGGTTGATCTTACCAGCCGTGCACTTGCTCGAATTATTGAAGGGAAAACTCCTGAGGAAATACGTGAGACTTTTCATTTACCTGATGACCTTACTGAGGTTTGCACTAAAGAATTCAGGCTTCCAAGCTTTAGCCTGTGCTTGTGCTTATTGACAGAGATCTTATTGTTTTTTCACAGGAAGAGAAATTAGAGCCCCTTAGAAACATAACTGATGATCCACGCATCAGGCTTCTAAATAGATTATATGCCAGAAAGAGGAAGGAATTGAAAGATCGAGAAAAACTGAAGGTGGCTATTTATAATTTATCTGATGTTTTTTAAAATTATAGTATTTCCCCCTTATTTTATTTATATATTTATGAACATCTGCTTTGTCTGGTATTAGATCAATTAAATGTATTGAACTCCTCAGACCTGCATATACATGTTGCAATAATAGCAAATGAATTTTATACATGCCAGAATGTTGAGGTTGAGGAGGAGCGTGTGGATGAGCGCTCAGTTGATGATCTCCTGTCATTTATAAATGGTGCAGATGGAGGTATGCCTGCAAATATTTTTGGCTTTGCTTCACAAAGATGGCATGCTTTAAATCTACTAACTTGATACCACCTGATAGTTCACCCAGAGCAGATGCAGATATTCCAATAACATTTCGTGTTCATCACAAGACTCAAGGAATTTTGAGATAGTTACTCTTCTAATAGCTGATCTTACAGATTATTTTTTCTCTTTTCAATTTTGCTGATTATGATACACTTTGCAGATTCAAAAGGAAGTAGAAGTAGTAAGAACAAAAAAAAGAATCGGAGAAGAAAAGACCAATCCAAGGAATCTTGTTCAAGTAATGTAACTGAAAACTGTAAGAAGGTGGGCAGCTTTGAGTGTGTATATGTTCTTTGCGGTCATGTATGCTCTCATCCCCACAATGTCCTTGTTTTCTACTTATTAAATTTTTTGATTTCAGGAACATTCTTCTACTTGCCATAACGGGAAGGCTAACGATATTTTGGTGGCCTCTCCCAGTAAATCATCAAAATTGCAAGAATCTGGTGCTGCCACTCTTTCGCCTAAGCTTGAATTTGATGAAGCTGACCTGGATGATGATTTAGATCCTGCAATGAAGGAGGAACTTGACAGGTCAGTTTGCTGTGCTTGAGATCGTGGTGATAATAAATTAAAATATATATTTTGCTGTGAGCATTTTCATGTGGCACATTTCTAAGCAGCAGTACATCTTTTAGGCTTTGTAGGGCTGTGTTTTGTGTGTTCGAGATAATTATTAGCACTGTCTGATTCAAAGTTGCAAGTTGTTGTTGTTATTATTATTATTTCACTGATTCAGGGAAGTTGAGGACTTTGCTCGTAGATTAAATTCAGACTGGCCAGAAAGGATGCAGGAAATACTTTCTTTGGGTCAAGAAAGAAGGCTAGTGCCACTATCCATGAATGGGAATGGTTCTTTACGCAGTTACTCAGGTAAGTTCTTAGGTTTTCTCTTATATCATTGTGCTCTTCTTTCGTCCTTATCTCTGACCCTTTTTCCCCAGATATTTGGATTCATGGGGTTGAGGGTCATACATATGATTGAGTTTAGCGACTTCATGTAATTGTGAGTTGGGAACACCCGATAATTAGCATATTGGTTTATGTGTGCATAATTGTGCGCAAGGAGATACAGTGCACATGCATCTCTTGGTCCAAAGGGCTTGGACATCTTTTCCATGTCTTAATATTTATTCCATTGGTTGATGATGCAATGCATTTGATGCTATTCTTTATTTGTAAAACAGGTTTGGATCGGAGATAATATGACGGTAAAAGATTTCTTCCTGAGAATCCTCAGCAGCTTGAGTGGTTTGGAGAAGATGCTGCCCACAGTTTTGCTGCTGTCAGGTGCTAGAAGAATTGACACTGCGATATGGTGTGGACTGCATGCGAGTATTTTTGTCTGTTTGACCATCACCGAAGTGCGATATTCTTTCTTGGCGTCTTGTATGTTGGAAAAGCGTCCAAAGTGAAAAATAAAAGTGACTCACAAGAGACAATTTGAGCACAATTTGCTCATTTGTCTATATTTATTCTGTTGTTGCAGTTGTTTGTGATTTTCAGCCATTCTCACCGCCGAGCTACTGTACCATGTGAAAATTTTTTCATTCACATTTCTTTTAAATATAATTTTAGATTTTTCCATTTTCTCCCCCTCGTTTACTGCATTGCTTGCTTATGGCTTAATTTACATGAAATAGATTTAAAAATTTGCAGTGTCGATTTTTACTAGTTCATTTCTTGAACTTGTTTTATAATTTGGAGAAATTGGTTGAAGAAGACTTCTTTAGAGTCGGAATAAGACAACTTCGTCAATTTTATTTTATTTACACTAATGGGGTTGCTGCTCTGTAGCTTGGCAAAGAACTGCATTTAGGATTGGATAGGACAACATTAGAATTTTGATTTCTCGTCTTATATTGAGATTGCAAGTTCTCAATTTGTAATGGATTCTATCTTTTTTGATAAAGAGATTAACCACATATCCCAAAAAACATTTTTCTGCTCTCTGATTCATTCTGCTTTACTCATCTTCTACGTAGATTGGCAAATGCCGTACGAGTTTTATTCTAGAGGAAATATTACATATTGTCTAATGTTTTTTTTTTTTTTTTTTTAATTTTACCGGCGTTTTTCCATATTGCTACCATTTTCATTTTCATTTTTATGGATTTTTTTAGTTTTTTCTTTTCAAATATGGAAATCACTGTATATTTAGAGTAAAAATAGTCTTTTTCTATCTTTTAAATATGGGTTAAAATTTTTTATTAATTTGTATTAACATCATTTATCTTTATGTATGTATTTATTCATTTTTAATTATTGTTTAATTAACTTAATTATAAAAAAATAAATATATTTATATTTAATTAACTTAGTTACCAAAGTAAACTTAGAGTAAATTTTAATTACTAAAGGAAATATATAAACTTGTATTTAATTGACATAATTAAAGTTATTTATTTTGGTAAATCTTTGGTAGATCTTAGGTAATTTTTAATTGAGAGATTGAGTGGATGTTGGATAAACTTTGAGTAAATTTTGGTTAACTTCAACTTTCACTAATTTTCTAGTAAATTTCGAGTTGATCTCTAGTAAACTCTAGATAACTTTTGGTAATCTTTGATAAATCTTTAGATAAACCTTTGATAATTTAAACTTTCATTCATTTTCTGGTAAACTTCTAATAAACATTTGGTAAATTTTAGGTAATTTCAACTTTTATTCATTTTCTGGTAAATTTTAGGTAACTGCAAGTTTTATTAATTTTCTAGTAAACTTTTCGTAAATATTGAGTTTCAATATTTTTGTAATATTTTTATACACATTTAGTATTTTTGAAAAAAAAAATTAGCACTTTTAGTATTTTTAAAAAAAACTTTTAAGGAACATTCTTTTTGTAAATATATAGGCATTTTTTTCCTTTTTTTTTTTTTTTTGTAAAAATCCATTTATTCTATACAGAAGGGGAAAAATAGATACAACATTTGGAAAAAAAAAAAATGGGGCAAATCCTGCGCAACTGCTTGAAAATCGCCTTCATCGTTGGATCCACAGATTTACCTAACACATTCTGATATTTACATTTTAATAACTAAGGGTCAATATTTTTTTTTTCCCTAATATTAAAATCATATAAAATTATTTTTCTTGCTTAGACTGCATAGATGAGTTTCAAGGATGGTAAATTGTGACTCATGATAGCCATTTCCTCAGCTTAGTAACGTATTTTTAACATTGTCCGATCACAATTAAAGAATTCTTAGAGAAAATGTGAGAGTGCTGGGATGCAGCATACAAAGGGATTTTTCTTGTTCTGTAGTAGTTTTGGATTTTTGATCTGGGCCTTTTGGTAACTCCATCACAATTTATGTTTATGTGAGGAACACTTTAACCTTAGAATCAGAATAATACTTGTTGAAAGCTCTAGGAAGATAAACAGGCAGTAAGAACCCATAAATATTGAAGCACCAAAACGCCATGTTAGCCAAAGCAAGAGCTCTCCCCACATGTGCAGCCTTCTCGCAGATCCTTGAGAATCTCCTTCCACCTTGAAGAACTCAGTCATCAACCAGTCAGCAATGGTGCAGGAACAAAAACACGTGTAAGAATTGCAAACCTATCAGAAAAAAGTATGACTAATTGTATAAATGGTACCAAATCTTATTATTCTATTACAATTTGATATTAAATTTTTCATAAATATTACAATTTGATACTAAATTTTTCATAAATATTACAATTTGATACCAATTTTTAATTTTCAGCATATAAAAATGATATGACTTGTTATATCACTCTATTATACATGTCAGATTTATTATTTCATGAAAATACATTTAAAACAGTGGCGTTTCCAAAGATTAAAAAAAAAAAGGTATCATTGAGATTTTATTTTTCTTTAATGTTTGGAAATATCACCGTTTTGAGTGTATTTTTATGAAAAAATAAATTTAACGTAGATAATAGAGTGATATGATATGTCATTTCATTTTTTTGTTCGAAAATTAAAAATTGGTACCAAATTATAATATTTATGAAAGAGTCAGTACCAATTTATAACAATTAAAAGATTTGGAACAAAGTTGTATCAAAATAATAAGATTTTGATTCCATTTGTGCAATTAACGAGAAAAAAGCAACTCCTTCAATGAAAAACTGAATTGCTAAAAGAAAGACGTGGTGCAGCTGCCTTAATCCCTTCTTTATCACCTTCAAATATGCCTTCTAAGATATAAACTACGGGGAGATACAAGCCAATAATAGCACCAACGAACACATATACCTTCAAAATCTTCCCTTTTGGATCAAAAACGGAGGTATCTTTTGATGGGTCGGGACAAAAAGCACATGTAAAGGATGGAAAAGATAACGAAAGCAAAGTCTTGAGGGCTCACCATGCCACTTGCAGCAAGAACAATGATAACAGCTAGACAATTTAATTGGGTGAAGCTGGGGAAAGCAGCTTTCTTTGATGGAGTATTATTATTGCTCTTGAAAGAGAGGGATAGAATTTTGAAGAATGTGAGAGGAAAGTTGAGGAGATGGAGAGAGAGAAGAGAACTGAGAGGAGATGAGGATAAGAGAGAACAGAGAGAATAAAAAAGAAGGGGCATTTTTCCAGGAATTTAAGGTTGATAGATCCGAAACATGGCGGAACTCTGTCGGTTTCTTACAATCTTATGCGTGTGATGAATCTATGGTGAGGTTTTTTTAGGTCATCAAATTCTGTGCAATGTTAAACCATTTTCAGTTCAGGGCACGGGACGGTGGACTTTTCTTATATATATTTGCCTTAATCAATAATATTCTATTATTGCCAAAGAATGATTTATTCCGCATTTGCTTTGTGTAGAGGAAGTAGGAACTAGAGCTAGAAAATTCGTATCGTGTAGTTTTTAATCGCATTGTGTTTTATTTTATTTTGTATTATATTTAATTGTGTCGTATTTTATTTTGTATCGTGTCTTACTTTGTATTATATCTAATTGTATTGTGTTTTGTGTATCCATTATACTACACGATACTATTTGACGCGATCAACTAAACGTGTCTACATATTTATACATATAAGACATGAGACACAATTATATATAAATATTAATATAATTATAATGTTATACAATACTTATTTATATTTATCTATATATAAAATAAATTAATACAATTAATTTTAACATAATTTATTATACATAAATATATTATAAATATTATAAATATTATAATATTTAATCGTGTCTTAACAAATTAAGCAAATAAAATCCATTTATGACAAAAAAAAATTTCGTGTCTTAATCGTATTGACACAATTATGATCCATATCCGTTAAGGTCAAACTTATATCCATCTAAATTTATGTCATTTCGTGTCCTAAATTGCCAATTCTAGTAAGAACTATTCGTCAAAAAAAAAAAAAAATGGGGCCTGGGTACTCTCATTCCTAAATTAGGGATGTTATTATCGAGTTTATATAAATTTTTCGTTTTAAAATATTTATTTTTAATTTCTTAAATTTAAGAAATAATCAACTACAATAAAGGCAAAAATATTGCAAGGGATTAATCTTAGCACCTTGCACTTCCTAGAAAACCATATCAGTTGACTATTATAGAAAAATAAGGACGAATTCAGCCAAAAGTGAGGCATTAATAAAAAGACTTTGCAGAGAGAGAGAGAGAGTGACTTCAATTTTCTGACAGAAGACCTTCGGTAAAAACTGGAACCTCTGCTAAGAATGTAATGGCGATTTAAACTGTGCAAATCTGTATAACAAATGAGGAAAAATAATTTATTTTTCTACTTCATCTATATTAGGTGATAGTTCTCTGCTTGGGTATATACTTTAACTTGACTACTTTCTCGGGATTTGTTATGACCTTCGCTTTACCGCCACCAGCCATTGAATAATCATGCACTGCTACATCAACCAACTGATTCTCCGCATTGCCAATACTGCCTTTATTAATATCTGATGACTCTGATAAATTTACCAGACCGTCACTTTGAATCTCCATACGTTCTGAAGAATTTGAGTCAGAAGATAGAACCAATCTGACATGTTCTGCTGCAATAGCCTCCTTCCACCCTGTATGATATTTACACTGTTGTAAGAAGTAGGCAGAAGGGATGTACTTAAGCTCAAATGAAAAACAACTTACGCTCTGCAAGAAATGCTTTTGCTGCTTCGCACGAGAACTGCAGGCCTCCTGGCAGCAGACACTCCTGCACACCTGGAGAACCATTCTCTGCTCCACAATAATTATCATTCGCAGAGCACAAACTTTGACAGTTCTCACTATATGGCGTATGTCCATCACCCTTACAGCCAACCCCTTCAACTTGAGATTCTCTAACGCTGTGTTCAACTAGCCCTTTGATTCCATTTCTACTGATGGGCCTCCAAAGCTTTATTGTTGACCGAGTTGTGCTGCAATGAGCAGAATCATGTCTGTTGTGCTTGTCCTGAACATTGTTTTTCTTTGGCATTATATGCTCGCATAGACAATCTTCACTAGCTCCATTAAAACTGTTACCCTCCTGTTGGCTGCAGTTTCTAAGTGCAACACATATAGAACCGATAAGAACCTCATGTTTCTTATTATGATCTGGCTGGTCAATTGCTAGTTTTTGTATTCTACTTTCAGAAATCTCGCCATTATAATCTGATTTAGGTTTTAAGCTCCATTTTCTAGTGCTATTCATCGCAGAAATAGATACTAAGCCCCTGTGGTGCTTCTGCCCTGTGCTAACTTTAGGTGCCTGAGAATTCTGATTTGCATGGAAACCATTTTGGACATGATTCCATTCAGATTGTGGAGACAAGTGCCACCGAGTAACAGCATGTTTACGACGACTTCTTTGTACCATCTGCCGTTCAACATTATGACTAGTGTTGGAATCACTATGTCCACTGCCTGACCTGGTCTGAATTTCCAAATCCACTTCTTCATCTGTACTTGGAAGTTGGAGGTGCTCAAGAGTTGAAGAGATAAGATCTGGCAGCGCCTCCAGACCATGTATGTCAGAATCAGATGTATTCAGAGGGCAGGAAAGATCAGCTAAAGGCATGGCCTCCAGCTTGTCATCAATCCACTCCTTAAGATCTGCCTCCTCCCCTTGTCTTTGCTCTTTCTCTTTTTGTTCCTTCTGCCTGAGTTTTTTCTGCCTCTTCCTGTCCAAGAGCTCAGCTTGTCTGCAGAAATTTTAAAGAAAAGTCGAGGAAAAAACAGTTCAGATACCCAACTTATACGTTGAAGAAGAAATGTTAAGATAACACACATGTGAGAGGCATATCCTAGATCAGTAGATTTCAAGCTACACATTGATAATTCAATCGCCATTCCTAGAAGAGTTCAAAGAACAGTTTGTTTTCAAGATATGGCTTTCTCAGGAGCTGATGAGAAAGGTGAGGGGATAAGGCATCTGGGAATTTAAGGTGTTTTGTACTTCCAGGTGCTTAATGCTTCAGAAAGTTTAAGATAAAGATCCTAGAGGGAAGCCCATAATCTACTTCTCTTTGAGTTCAGGTTGCAGATTTTCTATGCCAACATTCTTCTGTGTGTGTGTGTGTTTGTTTTCAAGCCGCACACAACTATACTTATCCCTAATATTTAGTTCAATTAAATGCGATCGTGAGAAACTACAATCAACCACAGAACTGTCTCAGGTTCTCTTGCTACGCCATCATATATACTATCCTAAAATGAGCAGCTCCAACCCAAAAGTCAAATTCATTACAACTTAATTCAACAACAATCGAACTATCATATATGTGTTTATTTATATTCATCATGACATAAAATGAATACAGAACAACTATTTTGATGCAACCTATGAAGCACAGACACTTCAACTATATAGCGTGTCGCGTGTCGCATTTCCAACACTGACACGAAACGTCCTTCTAGAAAACACATTTATTTAAGTTAAAAACATATTTTTTCCTTCTAGAAAACCTAAAATCCATATGTGACACCAATCATTACTCAATATATTTGATTGTATGTCATTTTTATTTAATTCATATAAAAATAATAACTTGTAATTATATTTTTTATTTTTATTTATTTATAAACTTACCCCAATATTTACACGTTTCTCCCGCGTGTCCTTGTCCTATATTTTTTATAAATTTTGTTTCCTAGTATCCGTATCAGTGTCCGTATCCGTACCCGTATCCATGTCCGTGCTACATAGGATGCAACAGGACAAGGAATACCAATGTCACAAAGAATGCCAAAATCTAACCAAAAATAGAATGCACCTTCTCTGAGCAGCTTCTTCCTCCTCCACAAGCAACTTTTGGCATCGTAAAGCTACAGCATCCTTGTCAGCAAGCCATGCTTTAACCTGAATAGACAAACAAATAGTGATTTAATCATGATGAACACCAATTATTCTCACAGCCCATTTTGGCTATGACCAAGTGCAGTTATCATGATGCACAGCAACTGCGAAGCAATGCTATCAGCACATTTCTGTGTGTGCAACTCCAAAACAATGCCAAATGTACAATAATTTAAAGTATCTTAGCCTTAAAAGAACAAAAATGAAAGAAAAGATACCAATTTCTTTTCCACAAGAAAGCTGGTGCAAGCAACTAAGTTTTTTGTTTCAAGACCAATCATCTCTGCTTCCCCATCGAAAATATATTTTTGCATTGAGACAGCTGTTCCACAAAGGAATGTTTTTTCACTTGCATCGTCAAGGACGCTGAAAAGTTCCCTAGACGACAAAGGAAACCTGCAAGGTCTAGATTGGATAATATCCTGAAAAGAATTTTTGAACATCATATAATAGACATAAGGTAAAGAAAGTCAAAAACAGAAAATCCGGAAGATAAAATACTGAACAAAGAAAGGGATGTCACTCTTACCAAAAGGGCAGAACCAGCCCTCAGGCAATATTGTGGTAGGGAAGAGAATCCCGGTTTCCGAATAAGTGCCAACAATGACTTTACTATAGAAGACCCGGGGATTTCCTAATAGGTAATTATGACATGGACGAAATTGTTTATAAGGTAAATAAGAACATTCATGAATTATGGACTGAAAAATTATGATAGAAAGATCAACAATCCAGTAAAAATGAATACTGCAGCCACCTCAGAATTGTGGTGACAAACAACAATTTCTAATCTCAAACAAGATTAACAACAAATAAAGACAGAGAAATATAAGATATCATCCTATATTACCATACTTAGCCGACATTACAAAATGCTTAATGCTTATCACTTTCAACCAGTGCAGAAAAAATGTATAATAAAATAATGTAACTAAATTTATTTCTGTGTTTTCACATCGACTCACTGCACTCACCACCCCTCTTTTTTATAAAAAATAATTTCCAACTAATTATATAATTGCCAGCAGAACAATTAAAAAAAAGAACTTGGAATAAGATGAAATACATTGCAGCATCAAATAAGTAAAACTGGGGAGAAAAATTGCTAACGTCCAATATGCCAGATATACTGCTGGAACTTCTAGTTATTAGTACAAAAAGATGTGGCAAGAAAAAATATAATACCTCCAGTGACACATCCTTAAATGATAAAATTTCCTTTGCCTCATCCTCAGAGAGCTGCAAAAACACAAGCTAATGAACATTATGATGAAAAAGAAAGGCCTCCAATCAAACCTCTGAGAAAGATATTTACCTTGTCCCAAAAGGCTCCCAATATATCCCTATTTTTGGCAGAGTCCTGAAAAAATGTAGCACATCTTTTACAAGTGGTCCTAATTGTAAAACAATAATAAAGGCTGTTAAAGAAGCAACTTCTACTAAAACATATTAATGGCACTGAAAATAAAGCTAGCATCTGTTGATCAAAATTTTCAAGCTTTGAAAGTCTTGGAAAGGGGTAAAAAAAGGGAACAGCTCCACAAATAAAGATCATAAAGGCAAGATAAAAAGGAAACCTGGTCAGTCTTTTTCAATCGATGGTGCACACGTATGTGTCTTCTATAATTAATGGATGAACAAAACTCCCAGGAACACCTGTCACACTTTTGCATCTGCACCTTCAAAGGAGTGAGCAAAGGCCAACCGGGGAGATCTAAGAGAAGGCAATAAGTCAAATGCATAGTTTCAGCATTGAATAAAGCCAAAATCATTTCCATGACAAAAGACCCACTGACTATGTGCGACATGCAATTCCTATTCCCCACTGGCCTCTGCAAAGGCAAAAACAGCCTCAGCAATTTCAAGTCACACAATCTGGTAGGAGGCGGTCTTTGTTCCCTTTACAGAATGACCACTAATTCTAAGATGTTGAGCTGTTGACATGATTCCTAACCTTATTAGCCCCATATGCATATGGACAGAGATAGATTTTGAAAAAAATGTCCAGTCATTTCTATGAGATGGATAATATTGAATTGTAGGGAGAAAAAAAAAGAAAAAAAGAAAAGGCAAGTACCTTGCTGGTCTAGAGCATGGAGCAACTGGATCCACTGTACTGGGCCATCAACAGCCCTTGGGAAAGAAAGAAAGGGCTCTTTCCCAATTGCTTGCCTGATAAACGTGTCTAGGGAATCATTTCCCTCTTCTGTTTTCATCAAATCTGTATTGTTTGAGTCTTTGAGTTTTGCAGCCGGCATTTAGGCACGAAGAAAACCCAAACTTTGTAACTCACTGAAAGCCACTGTAACAAAGGCCAAAATCGACATTAATATAATCTATAAAAAAAACACAAGATGTATACAAGGAAAAAACTGATAGTATAAAACCCTTTCAATATAAGGATATATTGAACTAATCTGGAGAGAACAACTTCTAGTAAAGAATAGACAGTAAAGAGTAACGTAAGTTCTGTAAACTTTGTGTTTGGATCCCGCAGACTTTATTATCTTTCAATAAGCCTGACAAACAGCGGAAGTGCCAACATAACTCGAAATTGAACCTCACTGAACACTGTAAGGGCTGATGTAAAACTTAGTAGTAATTGTAGCATATTGAATATATATAATAATAGCACCCTATCTTCATCTCCTAAGACTCAAGCTAACACCAAACTTATGTAGCTAGCCCGTATATGAAAAAAATAATAAATACCAAAAACTAAAAATTAATTTAGCTTTTTCATGCCTTTTCTTGGAGTAATATTAGTTTTTCTTAGGATAAGTTATTAATTTGTCATGCCTACAAACTACAGGACGTATTCAGAGGGCATATATATCCAACTCTAGAGCACAGATGCACCATACAAAGCGCAAACATTTCCTTAGTTTCATAGTGGTATATTAAAGAGTTGGGAAATACGGTAGTATCTACTTATCTAATTATATTAGCTCTTTGATTGGAGCAGTAAATGCACAAACATAAATATATGGCTGTTTTAAAGCTTCTAAATGGCTCGAGCAAACAAAATAGACGATTGGCCGTCTCAAGAATAATCAACATATTTTCGACAAAACCCCACAGTTGTTAACAATTTTACAAGAAATCATTAAGTGATGGAAACTAAGTACAAAATAGCAATAATAACAATAACAAACTTTCCAATACAAACAGATAAAAGTCAAATCTTTAAAACCACAACATAGTCCAGCATTGTTAAAGTCCAAACAGTGTGAAAAAAATTATACAGAGTTTCTAATCAAACAAATTTAATATATTATACACTAGATAGAAAAAATAGAGTATAAAAGCTATATTGAAACAATGCAGGAAACCAACACGACTATATAAAAATTAAAATCTGAAACTTCAAATTTCCATAATATATATATATATATATATATATATATATATCATACAATTTACACTAAAATCTAGAGCGAGTATCCACCTAAATGAAACATAATTTCACAATTGCAGAAATAACACACTATAAAATATCATTGTAAAATTTATTGTGCGCGCCAAGTATGCACAGCTAAAAATCAGAACAATTAAACACATAAGAAATGAATGAAAATAAATATAAAAAACAGTAAAACAAAAAAAGAGAACACAAAGGAAAAAAAAAAAAAGCTGGTAAACGTTTGCGTTATGTGATCTGTGATCAATAAATGACAGTGAATAGCTTCATGAGAAAAAAAGAAAAAAAGTGAAGTGATCGGCTAACGTACCTGTGGAGGGGGAGAAAGAGAGATCGGTACTGAGGTAAAAAAAAATCTCAGGCGATCGGAGGAATTTGGAGTTGGAAGAAGAGGAGATTCAGGAGTGTTTGGAAGGAGTGAAAATCGCTGAGAAATTTCGTGAACGTTGATCAGCCGAGAACGAGGAAATATGAGGGACAAAAGAAAAAACAAATTCGAGGGAGCGAATTGTAGGAGAAAATATATCAAGGCAAAAAAGGAACCCTCTTTATTATGTTGGAAAAATAAAATAAAATTAAATAAAAGAAAGAGTATGAACTATGACGTGGGAAATGCATGCGCGCTTCACCAAAAGTTAGATCACGTGGAAAAGCCCAAAGGCCCAATTTTCTCAAAATAAAGAAGGAAATTTTATAAAAATATAAGAAAGCTTTAAAATATTTATAAAAATATTATTTCTTAAATTTTTTTAAAAAAATTGACTTGCATTAATTTTTTTAAAATATATTAAAAGCGTTTAAAATATTATAAAAATATCAAAAATTAATATTTATTTAAAATTTATCTAAAATTTACTAAAAAAATTAATAAAAATTAAAATTACAAAATGTTTATCTATTATTTATTTAAAATTTACTCAAGTTACGCATAAAATTTACTCAAGTTAGACATAAAATTTACTCAATATTTATCAAAAAATTAATAAAAATTAAAATTATACAAGATTTATCCAATAATTACTCAAAATTTACCTGAAATTTATATAAAATTTACCAGAAAATTAATAAAAATTAAAGTTACAAAAAATTTATCCAAAATTTATTTAAGATATACTAAGTTATATCAAATTTTTACCCAATATTTACTATAAAATTAACAAAAGTTGAAGTTAAACAAGATTTATTCTATATTTACTAAAAATTACTCAAATTTTACCCGAAATTTACTTAAAATTTACTAGAAAATTAATAAAAATTAAAATTACAAAAAGTATATCCAATATTTACTCAAGTTATACCCAATATTTGCCAAAAAAAAATTAATGAAAGTTGAAATTACACTAGATTTACTCAAAATTTACTAAGATTTATCCAAATTTTACTAAAAAATTAATGAAAATTGAAGTTGTAAAAGGTTTATCTAATATTTACTTAAGATTTATTCAAGTTATATAGAAAATTTACCTAATTTTTACCGAAAAATTAATGAAAGTTGAATGTTTACTCAACATTTACCAATATTTACCTAAATTTTATCAAAAATTTACTTAATATTTATCCAACATTTATTATAAAATTAATAAAATTTGAAATTACAAAATATTTATCTAAGATTTATTTAAAATTTATTCAAGTTATACACAACATTTACTTGAGATTATGAAAGTTAAAGTTACGTAATGTTCATTCAAGATTTATCTAAAATTTAGCTTACATTCAGTCAGTTTCTTAACTAAAATTACCAAATGACTACTAAGTATTTACGGAAGTAAATAATCTTAATTAAGTTAAATAAAAGTTTACATATTTATTTTTGTAAATAAGGTTTACTTTGATAATTAACTTAATTAAATATAAATTTATATATTTTTTTACTAATTAAGTTAATTAAATAATTATTAAAAATAAATTAATACATGCATAAAAATAAATGGTAGTTATGCAAGTTAATTAAATTCTTAATACATGTTTAAAAAAATGATTATTTTCTTTCTCAATTAAATGAAAAAACATGTTAAATACATAATAAATTTCATATTTAAAAAAATAAAAATGAAAAAAAAATGATAATGAAAACATGACAAGCGTGTAATTTTCCAATAAATAAAAGTTATTATATTGTGCAATGTACTATAAACATTTATTTGCAGGTGTAGAAGTTAAAAATTGCTAACTTTTCTATAGATCTGTTATTTAAGAACTGTAGATATATTATTTTTGTAACAGTCCGGCTCATACCAAGAGAAATTGTCCGCTTTGCAAGCCTACAGCCCATTCACGGTTTTGCCCAATTGGAGGTTTCGCTCCAAAAGGACAAAACTGTGAGTGGGCTGTGGGCCACCAGTGGGTGGGTTTCGGGCCTGCAAAGCGGACAATTTCTCGTGGTGTTGGCCAGGCTTTTACAAATTTGGTATCAGAGCCGGAGACGGCTCTGGACTGTGTGGAAAGAGAGAGAGAGGCCTGCCTGAGGTGAGGGATTGGGGACAGCGATACGTAACGCCCAATGCCCAATAGCCAAGATGGAGTGTGGCACTCGATCCCACATTGAAAAGGAGTCCAGCCGTCTTAATCCTTATAAGGGCAGTTCCAGCCTTATCCTGCGAGGCGCCTTTTGGAGCGAAACCTTCAATTGGGCAAAACCGTGAGTGGGTCGTGGGTCTGCAGAGCAGACAATTTCTCGTGGTGTGGGCCGGGCTGTTACAATTTTAATAACTGTAAATTCATTATTTAATAACAATAAATATATTATTTAATAAATGTAGATTCATTACTTGTTTTCATGAATCAGTTTCATCTTTTCTTGTATAAATATTATTTGCTTACTAAGTTTAAATTCATTATTTAATACTGTATAAATATTATTTTATAACTGTATATTCATTATTTGTTTCGTTAATTTTTTTTATCTTTTCTTGTGTGTTTAATTATTTGCATAATAGATTTAGATTCGCTATTTAATAATTGTATATACATTATTTTATAACTATATATTCATTATTTATTATCATGAATTTTTTTCATCTATATTTAATTATTTGCTTAACAGATTCATATTCAATATTTACTGACTATAAATACATTATTTTATAACTGTAAATATATTATTTTATAATTATATATATTTTCATGAATTTTTTTCATCTTTATTTGATTATTATATGAATTATTACAAATCAAACTCTCACGGATCGCATTCTCAAATGAAATATGTTCATACATTTGTAATAGAATAAATAATTACAAAAAAAATCGAACAATATAAAAAAATAAGAAAGAAAATCTTGTCAAAAAATGGAAAGATGAGCTGATTAAGAACAACAAATAAAATAAGTAAAAAAATAGAAAAAACTGTCGAAAACAAATAATTAGAAAAAACAATATCGATAAGCAAATATCCACCAATGAATCATTGGCCTTGTTGTCTTGCTTTATAGGAAAATTTACACGTTTTATTGAAAGTGAAAAGATTTTTTAATTATACCAACAAAAATTTTGTGTTTTCAATTCTCTCTTTTGCATTTTTATTTTTATCAATTTTTTAATTTTTTTTTCAAATATTAGATTTTGCTGTGTATTTAACATATTTTTCATTTAATTAAAACAGCAAATGATCATTTTTCACATTTTAAACATAGATTAATAATTTTATTAATTTGCATGACTACTATTAATTTTTATACATTTATTTATTTTTAATCATTGCTTAATTAACTTAATTAGTAAAAAAAATGTAAAATTGAATTTAATTAAGTTAATTACCAAAGTAAATTTTGGACAAATATTAATTAAAAAAAATATATAAGTTTGTATTTAATTAACTTAATTAAGGTTATTTGCTTTGGTAAATCTTAAGTAGATCTTTAGTAATTTTTAGTTAGGTAGATCATTAGTAATTTTTAGTTGAAAAATTAACCTTATGTTAGATAAATCTTAGATAAACATTAGGTAAATATTGGATAAATTTTAAGTAAATCTTGCATAACTTCAACTTTGATAAATTTTCTTATAAACATTCGGTAAATTTAGGATATAACTTAAATAAATCTTAAATAAATTTTTAATAAACATTTTGTAACTTCAATTTTTATTAATTTTATGATAGATATTGGGTAAAACTTGAATAAATATTGGATAAACGTTATGTAATTTCAACTTTCATTAATTTTCTTTTAAATATTGGGTATAACTTGAGTAAATTTTAAGTAGATGTTTAATAAATCTCACGTAACTTCAACTTTTATTAATTTTCTCATAAACATTTGATACAATTTAAGTAAATATTGAATAAATATTTGATAAATCTTTTGTAAATTCAATTTTCATTGATTTTGTAGTAAACTTTTGGTAAATTTTAAATAAATTTTAGGCCAACTTTGGGTTATTTCCTTCGTAAACCAAGGTAAATCTTGTGTAATTTCAACTTTCATTAATTTTCTGGTAAATATTGGATAAATCCTGAGTATAACTTGAATAAATTTTAAGTAAATTTTTTATAAAATTTTTGTAACTTCAATTTTCATTAATTTTACGATAGACCTTAGATAAATATCAGGTAGATCTTGATTTTTAGTATTTTTTTTAAAAAACTTTGTGTAGATATTTTTGAAAAAGACTTTGAAGGGCGACATATTTGTAAATGTTTACCTTTTTTTTTTTTTTTTGTAAAATTCCCACATTTAAGATTTTCCATTAAAATTTCCTAATGATGAGTCCTTGAACACTCCAACTTGATTAAGCATTTGAAACTTACTTCCAAGTGGGTTCCTTGATTACACCCTAGAAATGGCAATTTCTGTAAAATCATTAGTTAAATGAGTTTTGGACTTAAATATTTTCAAAAGCTAGCTCAAGATAGAAAGGTAGTCCAAACTATTATAAATAGTAATGTGAGATAATCCAACAATTTCTACCATCATTTTGTTAGCTGTCATGAATAAAACACTAAGCAAATGTGTATTTAAATTCCTTTTTTAAATCTATTATTCTGGACGTAACAGCATCATCTTGCTGTGTTCAAGTTTGATTGGTATTAAGGAATGCATAACTTATGTATCAGAGCTACGAAGCTCCAACATTTAGTATCATATAACTCAAAATCTCACCAGCATTGCCGCCACTCTTGAATTGCTTGATGAAGAGCATGGTTAGGGAGAAGGTTACAGTGTTCAAGTTTAAGATTTGTCATGGGGGAAGTGTTGTGCCCACTTTTCAACCATCCTCTAATAGCATCTGCATCATAGGTGAAACCATCTGCTGCTATATGTGGGTCTTTCATGACTTCCTGTAACCCAAAGACAGCAGCCATGGTTATTAAGAAACATAATCTTAGTAAAAACAAGTTCTAACTTGAAGCCAGTTTGTCATTTTACCTGAAAAATGGGACATACAAAATAGGATGGAGTTCGGTGCAGCTCTTTCGAACCAAATAATGATTCTGATTCCATACATGAGGCCCTCATTGGCTCAAGGACGCTCCAGATTTCCGACACGAGGTCTGGCCTATCCAGAGAACTATTTTCACAGCACCTTAATGCCAATTTAGCCAGTGATTTGGCTTGCTCAACTAGCCGTTCCCCAGAAGACCAATCCAATAATGCTTTGAAGTTTTCTTTTTCTAATGCACATTTCACATCTTTCACCAATCCTGAAACTGGTCTCCCAGTCAATAGTACTAACAGTATCATTCCAAATGAGTAAATATCTGACTGTGGAGTAAGTGTGTCTGTCTCCATGTATTCTGGATCGGTATACAAAGTCATGAAGCTGGGGTCGGAACTATTGGTCTTTCCTAGTTTTTCACATAGGGGGATCAAATGAGACATGCCAAAGTCACTGAGTTTGATAACATAGTTGGCATCGAGGAGGATTTTAGATGGTTTTAAATTTCCATGTATAATACAAGGATTGTTGGAGTGAAGGAAGATAAGAGCAGAGCATATCTCAGTAGCAATGCGTATCCGAGTTTGCCATGAAAGTGGAGGTGTCTTCCTTTTGCGGGTGAGGCAATCTTCAAGACTTCCATTTCTGACATATTCATAGACAAGTGACCTTGACTCCGGACAAGTTCCAATTAATGTTACCAGGTGTGGATGCCTCACCCTACTCAAAACCTCTACCTGAAATTCAACCAACAATCCAATCCTTGTCAAACAAAAAATCTAGAATTTAAAAATTCACAATTTGATATGTGACACTTCATCTCACAAATATACAAAAATTTCAGCCTTTTTTTTAGTCGATTTTAGGTTTGGCAGCTTTGTTTAAGTTCCAATTGAAAAAAAATCGACCATTTTTGAATAGGCACATCCATTTATGCAGAAAAGGAGAACTGTAGAGTAAAAATCCAGAGGCTTGCACAAGCATAGTTTAAGAGGCAACACCTCAAAAACACCATTATCATCCTTGTGTATCATTATTCCAAAATCTTAAGTGAGCATTTCTTTCCTTATTCCATCATAGATTTTTATTCTTCAATTCACATTAATGATCAAACTCCATTAATGTATATTTGCACCTCCATCTGACCATTACAATTGGTTTTTATTAGCAATTACTTGGAGCTGGAGTAAAATGTTAGTATAATAGAGAAGTATTATAGAGAAAGGCAGATATTATTTACCCCATTTTGAAAATTCAATTGGCTTTGAGAGCCATAAGAGGGTAACATCTTGATAGCAACATGTGCATGTCGAAGGATCCCTTTGTACACACTCCCATATCTTCCTTCTCCAATCTTCCAGGACGGGTCAAATTCCTGAGTTGCCTGATTGATCTCCATGAAAGAGAATTCAAGGATTTCAGACTTGCAAAATCTCACAGCCTCCATTTTGCCCAATCTCTTTAGCCTGTTTACTTCCCGTATTATATTTTCATACTCTGTCTGCGCTGCATCTCTTTTTGCCCTGAAACTTATCAAAAGTTCTACAGCTGAAATGATTTTCTCCTCCAAATCTTTCACCACACAATTGGACTCTGCAAGTTGATTTTCAAGAACCAACTTCTGCCCCTGGACCATCTGCAATTCTTTCATAAATTCATCTTGTTGATTCTTTGTCCTCTCTATTTCTTGCTTTTCTCTTGTCAATTCTTCTTCCATCTCTTTCCTCAGGCTCATCTCCTTAATACACAGTTTTTCTAATGCCTTTGCCTGCAAGAGAAATATTGGTGACCGAAAAGTTAGTAAGGAAAATGAAGTTGATTGAATGATACAAGTATGCATGTATGCACCAACACACACAGAAATTTTATTTCATTAAATATCAATCCATTCAGTTTGATTCATATTATTTGTGATGATGGTCCGCTAATTAGACATTTATTAATGGACAAAAAAAAACCTCAAACTACTCTGTTGATCTTAAATTATGAAGCAAAAGAAAATAATGATAACTACAAGCAAGATTTCTTATTTCTCCTATTTTTAGCAGTTACACTTGGCAAGTACAAGTTATCCTGGACTCAACTGAACTACACCTTTGTACCAACAAAGTGGGAAGGCTACCACAGCATTTTGAACCCTTCTACTCTACCTCAAGCAATATTCTGCGTTGAGTTGCTGGGAGTCAAGTATAAATTAACTGTTTCTGTATGCGTTAGTCCTGTTCTTGGTGTTTTCTACGTGATTCCAAACAATCACTCATGCTGGGTGTCCCCATAAACCAAACAGGTTGAACATCTAGCTGTACAATTTAATATTTAAAACTGGAAACCTTCTATGACAAATAAATTTCAATGAGTATAGAATATTTGTCTGCTTAATTTAGAAGAAAGGATTAAGGATCTGAACCTATAAAGGAAGCCAGGAAGTAAAGGTATAATATTCTTACTAAATTTGTGTTATATCCAGGGATTTTTGTCATTTTCTTGGGGATGTAGAATCTAATCAATTTTAGGAAAATAATTTAAGATCCCAATGACCTACCACCAGATAGCCATAAGAACAGGAAAAAAAAAAAGTGATTATCATATGAAATATTTGCCTTGCATTTAGCCTCCATAGCATAATCTTCCTCTTTCCATCGCTTTGCTTCCTCTTCAAATTCATTTTTCTTTGAGTCTTTAGCATCTAGAATCGCTTGATCTAGTTTATGACAAGGCTTTTCAGTTGGTTGTCCTGGAAATTGTTCTTCCTGCAAAAAGCATAGACCATTGTAACCTCATCAAATGATTTAAGCTGGAAACACTTCTGCCGGTGGCCTTAATGACATCTATGGAGAATAAAATAGATAAAATTATATTCCTGGTAAACGATAATATGAGATATTTCTCCTTTGCAAAACATTGTTATTGCAATCCTCTACATGATACTATGTTGAAAAGGTTTCACTTTTGTTTCATGTTTGTGCAACTATGAATATGATCATGTGAAATAAAATGGTTCAGGATACTCAAATCTCCTACATACCACAAAAATAAGAATGATGAATAATAAAAATTATCCCGGACACTGAATAAGCAAAACAGCAAGTTTGTTTTCTAACCTCTTCTATCTGATGCCGAATCCACATAGAAGAGCTAAGCACTGCATTGTTTAATTGGTTGGAACGCAGTGAACACTGACAATTCAAATTTCCTAATATTCCTTCCAGGTCATTATCATCTTCCTCAGTATCTGCATGTCTGTAACAGTTAGTCCTCCAGTAATCATTTAAGAAAACAATTCTTTGAAGTTCCTATAAAGAAACCACAGTCAAAGAAATCTTGAACATGAAAGCAATCATAATCAGTTAGTACACCTACCTAGAGACCTAGGGGTTTGTGCAAAAGATCCCAGTCTCAAGTGATCAGGTTGCTCAATTCCTAAATCTGAATCCAGCAGCAGCAATGGAAGAGGAATCTCTACTTCAGATATGTCATTTCTACTTTCCCTGTTTTTGTTTGTTCCTTTTATAAGAAACTAGCGATGGTTTTATTGATAAGAATCAAATGGATGCAAACAATAGAATCAAACTTGGCAGGGAAGACTCGCTTAGGAAACACAGAACTTCTTATCAACTTAAATGAAAACCATTCAATCAGCCTTTCCGAAAAACAGGAATTGACCCCTGAGAATAACTTCTCTTTATTTTTCTCTAAATTCTGTATTTTAGTTATCATTGCTAGGTTAGTATATTTCCAGCACCAATTTAATGCTATTCAGAGGAAACAGCGTGTTTTTATATGAAAACGAAAATTTTCAGTAACTACAATTAGACTGACTCAGTGGTCAAAACTTTTTTTGCTTAAAATTGGACAAATCGTCGACTAGTTAAGATTGAAATTCCAGTCATAACTTGATAGGCTATGAAAAGCAAGAAGGAGATAAGGAATTGTTCTAAAAAAATAGTCCTTGAGTGCTCCATGTTTCCCCCTTGAGTTATAAGAAAATTAACTTCGCAAAAGGAACTTTTGAGAATGTCAAATGTACCTCGTATAGATGAGACACCCCTTGCAAGAAAACCAGATATGACAGAAACTAGGTGCATGTTGACATACAAATATCGCTTTCCTGGACTTTAGCCCTGCCAGTTTCCTACAATAACAATTAGTTCTTAATTAACATTTTGAAATAATAGGGACTTTTGAAACTCAAATCAGCGACACCTACAAGAAGAAGATTCTTCAAAGGCACCTAAGAAATGTCTTAACAATAGAGCAGCATGATGATGACACTGAACAAGAAGCTATTGCATTAAAGATTCATACTTCGAATAGTGTTTATCTGCTGCAGCACCCATGACCAGCCATCTAATGTTGTACTGAGCAATAATTTCAACAATCCCCTTCTCAATATTGTCCATCTCAATCCAAATTTTATCAGCTTGTACCTATGAAAATAAATCAACAAATAATCAAATGCCTGAATCATATGCATAATGTCAGACTTAAGAAAGAGAATTCCAAATTGAGTGAATAATAATCTTTACAAACAGTAGTTGGTATTTCTTTCCAAAACCCAAGAAGTAAACTTTCATCAATGCTAACTGAAAACTCAAGAAACCAGAAGAAATCATACCCCCTCTTGGGCAAGAATGAGACAGTATTGACCTAGAGCATCAAACATCTTTTTCTTTTCAAGCTCCTGAAATGCCTTAAGCATCTCTTGTTTCGGTTTACCCAGAGCAAACTTCTTGTCAGCTGTGAAGAATATATTCAATTAAGGCAATTACGTAGAAGCATCCAGAACAGAGCAGAAAATGAATTGAATTGAAGCTAGGTACTAACTAATAAAACTGCTATAAGCATTAAACTCTTTTAAGGAAAAAACCTTTGTTTATTTAGAGGGAATTGGGTGGAAATCTCTTTTTTGGTCACTAAATGGAGAAAGGAAATCATTAAAATAAGAAATCTGAATTCTCAATTTTCCATCAAAGGCGAGAATCATTTCCCACCAATTTGGTGAGAAAGCAGGGGAAATCGAAATTCTTTATAACCCTTGCACCATATAGTAACCAAACAAGTTTTGATTAATCTCTGTGACTGACATGCCTTAAATAATTTAAAATTTTTTATTTCATTCAATATCAGATAATAAGGAAAAGAAAATTATTGAATTGCGATAGTATTTGTCAGTTCTGATAAAACAAAGGGGAGCCAGCATAGCAAGAAACAGAAAGTTCAGCAGATTCCAAAACAAGCATGGAGCTTAAAACGACAGAACACGGTTTTCGTTTTCAAAGACTGAAATTTTCCATTCTTTTCGTGCACTTTCTCAGCGACCAAACACGGCAATCAATCAATCAATCAATAACATAAAACTTAATTCATCAATTTAAGAAGAAGAGAAACTCACTCAACGAAAAAGCATTGGGAGGCTGGTGAACATGAAGCACGCATATCTTCTTCCCAGCAAAACTCTGCAGTGCCCAAAACAGCGTAGTTTTACACTTGTCGACATTCTTCCCCACTGCAACAAATATAGTATTCTCCACACCGGAATCTCTTTCTAGCACAATCAGATCAAGGCTCCCCATATCCAGTAAAATGAATCGTCAAGTAGTGACAGCAGAGTTCGATCACTGTCCCATCTGAATAGAACTGAGAACAGTGAAAAGGTAGTATGGCCCTGAGAAGTCGAGTGAGTGAGCGAGCGAGTCGCCAAGTCAAGCAGAAAGGATTGCTTTTTTGTGGAGGTTACTAGGAATAGTTGGCCTAACTTTCTGAAAGATTCTTAGAAAAAAGAAAAGAGTTTCCTTTAGAAAAAATAGGTTCTTGAGTTGTGTACTTAATTGAGAAGCAACTCGACCAGAGAAAGGAAATATAGAAAAAGGGGAGGAAGAAAAATGAAAATGGCGGAAAAGGACAGGTAAGAATTTGTCTTCTTTTCAATTGCCCAAGTAATTTCTGCAATGGCTGGGTCGTAGTTTTAGTCTTTTATTCAACTGTTATTTGACTTTTCTTACACACCAGATTCTTCTTCTGCAACGCGTAACTACCGTATTTTGGATTTCTTTCTTTTCCTTTTTTTTTATTATTTTAATTTCGGTGAAACGACGCCGTTTGAAATTTTATATATCTCAAATCTTTTGCACTAGCACTACAAACTACATTTATAAATAGAGAAATTTACGGGAAATATCAACTTTTTAAATATTTTTTAATTTTCTCGATAAAATTTTTGCATTTTCTTTTTAATTTTTTATGGTTTTATTTTTATCAATTTTTTTAAATATTATATTTTACGTATTTATCATATTTTTTATTTAATTGAGATAATAAATAGTCATTTTTTCTATATATTAAAATTTTTATTAACTTGTATGATCTCTATTTATTTTTATGCATGTATTTATTTATTTTTAATCATTGTTTAGTTAACATAGCAAAAAAAAATGTAAACTTGAATTTAATTAACTTAATTATCAAAGTAAAACTTGGATAAACTTTAATTATAAAAAAATTATATAAAATTATATTTAATTAACTTAATTAAAGTTATTTATTTTGGTAAACTTTGAATAAATTTTTGGTAATTTTTAGTTAAAAAATTGACTTGATGTAGGATAAATTTTAGGTAAATCTTATAAAACTTCAATTTTAATTAAATTTTTTTGTAAAAAGTGGGAAAATCTTGAGTATAACTTTTGTAAACTAAGTAAATTTTTTATAAATTTTTGTAATTTTAATTTTCATTAATTTTGTGGTAAATTTTTGTAAATTTTGAGTAAATTTTGTATAATTTTAATTTTCTAGTAAATATTTGGTAGATATTTGGTATAATCTGAGTACATTTTAAGTAAATATTCGATAAACATTTTGTAACTTATGATAAATCTTAGGTAAATTTATGATAAATCTTAAATAATTTTTAGGTAGTTCTTGATAAAATTTGAGTAAATTTTGTGTAATTTCAATTTTTATTAATTTTCTAGTAAATATTGGATATAACTTAAGTAAATATTAAATAAATTTTTGATAAATTTTTTTTGTAACGTTAATTTTCACTAATGTTATAGTAAAAGTTATTTTTTGATATTTTTTATAATATTTTTAGGTAATTTTTGAAAAATTTTAATGCACTAGATATTAAAAAAGAAAAATTTAAGACACAATATTTTTATAAATACTTATTCACTGGTGCTATTTTAGTTAGGACAGGCAAGGCCCAGTGGAGGAGGAAATGGATTGGGATTTGGGCCTGCAACCCCTACGAGCATGAAGCAGCGCCTGGAGCAGTGATCCTCCAAAGCTATCTATTGTTATATACTATGTTGCATTATGGATCAAACTATCATACCATATAAGAAGTGGTCATAATTTTATAAATAAATTAAATTTACCTAATTATTAATTATATGGTGACATTTTTATAAATATTTATTATCTGTTATTAAATAAAAATTTATTAGTTTATTGAAAAATATTTATTAGTTAATTCAAAAATATTTATTATAATTAAAGTAAATATTTATAAGTTTATTGAGAATGTTCATTACAAATAAATTAAAGATTCATTAGTTTATTGAAAAAGATCTATTAAATCATTAAAAAATATTCATTACGAACAAAATAAAATTTCATTAGTTTGTTAAGAAGGTTCGAACATTCATTACAAATAAATTAGAAGTTCGTTAGTTTTTTGAAAAATATTCATTAAAAAAAGTTCATTACAAATAAAGTAAATGTTCATTAGTTTAATAAAAAAATTCACTACGAATAAACTGAAAATGTTTATAATAAATAAATTATGAGTTCATTAGTTTATTAAAAAACGTATAAATATTCATTTTTTATATCAATACAAATTTATTTTATTTTTATGTACTTAAACTAATGAATATTTTTTGTGTTTTAATTCGTAAGTATAAATTTATTGAATTATTTTCAAAAAAACTAAAAAACGTAACAAAAAATTAAGACAAATAAAATATAAAAACAAAAAAAAATATAAAATAACTGTTAATTTTATTTTAAAATAAAATAAACGTATGAATTTTTTTCTAATAATTAATTATCACAATATTTTAATTATTTCTCTAGTGCACAGTAGAATTTGCGCAAAACTACGAGCAAGCAAAACAGGTTAATATTCTATACTATTGGATTGTAGATTCATCTCACCCGACTTTCTTTCCCTCCACTTCCTTTGACCGGCAGGTTTAAAATATTTTCTCTTCTCTCTCCATTGTCGACATCTCCTAATCCTTCATACTCTATGGATCATGGAAGCCATCACCGGCCTCAACCACTCAACGCCCTCCTCCGTTTCCGAAAACGCCACTCACGATGACCTCCTCGTCGAGCCCCTCTCTCTCCGAGAATCTTACGAGACTCTCCAATCCAAAGCCTCCTTGATGGAGGAAAATCTCCTCTTCGTTCAGCAGCAGAGAGACGAGGCAATCAACCACAATACCGATCTCAAAATTACTATTCATAATATTTCCCTCGAAAGGGACTCTCTTCGAGAACGAATTCGCGAGTTTGAAGCCTCGTTTAGGGAAAGGGAAAATGAACTCACAAAAAGAATCGACGAGGAGTTTTTGAGGAAACAGGAAGTTGAAAAAGAAGTTGAATTTTCCGTGGAGAGAATTCAATATTTGGAGTTCCAGATAAAGGAGGCGGAAGGGAAATTTGGCTTCTTCTTGAAGATTTTAGATTGTATTCGGCCAGTGAAGGATTGTTTGGTGGAAATAATAGAGTGTTTAGATGATGAGAAGGTGATTGAGAGGGTAAGTAATGATGAGGGAAGTGTTGAATTGGAATTAAGCAATGAATCAAACGCAATGTGGGACGAATTTTCCCCAATTGCAAGGCTAGCAAGTGATGCAAAAGCAAAAGTGAATGAATTTAAAGAGAAGAGGAAGAATGAGAAAAGAGAACTAGAGAACAGTATAGTGAGTTTGACGGAGGAGAATCGTGATATCAATAGTCTTTTAAGAGTTGCTTTGTTGGAGAAGGAGGCAGCAGAGAAGAGTTTGAATAAGCTGAAAGGAAACAATGAGCAGAAGAGGGTGGCCTTGTTGCAGATCGCGGAGCGGGGGTTGCAGAGAGTAGGATTTGGGTTTATGATGGGAAGTGGGACTACTGAGCAATCAGTGGAGAGTTCAGGAGTCACCACGGCTGCAGCTCCTCCTAGTACTACTGCCAGCACTAAATCAGATAGCAGCGAATGTGAAGAGGAGGTTGTTAGCCTGGTATGTATGATTCTACCTGCTCAGAGCTTAAATTTTGATTATGCTCCTTTTTCTCCGAAGATGTCAACAAATTGTTGCTAAAATTGCAAAATCAATTGCAATTAGCATGCTTTTAGATATTTATGCCAAATTAATTAGAATCCACAGTTAATATAGCAATTGTGGGTTATCATGAATCATACGATGGTCTCGCAAACAATGATAAATAGAATGTCGAAACATAATAACCATTTGATTAGTTGAAAGCGAGACAATTACATATTCGTTGATGTTTTAGCTGTTTACCTTGACAAATGGTGTGCGTATTATGCTGCAAAGACTCCTAAATCCTGTTTATAATTGTACATGTTCCCTTTGAGAAAGACAAGGCACCTTCTACAATTTTCTCATTGCACTAAATCACAGCTTAAAAATTAAGTTTTAGAAATTATTAGAGCCTAGAGGACTAGTTTCTGGTCATTGACCTAAGAAATCCACTCTTAACTGATATCTATATATTTTTTATGATCTGAATTCGAAAAAGCTGTGCATACGAGACAATCAGTTGTATGGTAAGGCATATCTTTGATCATCTTCTATGAAATTTTTTTTAACACAAATAAATTTTGAACAATGCTTAAAACACGTTTATTTTGCGCTTGCATATGGTTTTTTTGTAGCATTAAGCAGAACAGATCACATGCAATACGCTGCTTTCTAACTGATACATTTAGTTTTTACTTTCTTTTATATTGCTTCACAATACTAAATATAGTGTCTTTTGGGAGATTCATTTGTAACCATCGACAAACATAGAAAGCTTTAACTGAAGTTTTTGGCATGAATTAAGCAGATGAATGAATATTGGCTTAAGTCATACTCAGCTACATGAAAATGTTCGTTTTTGCCATTTAGTCAGCGATTTTTGGTTCACTTAGCCATTTGAACTCATTTTTTTGTCCATCTTGTCCATGTCCTATTCATAAAACGTGCATGGTGCCCCCTAATGATGTCATGACAAGAAAAAATATTTGATTTGGTCAATGGTGTCATGTCAGCAACAGGGAGTTATATGTTTGGTTTTACAAATTAAACAGATGGAAAGTAGACCAAAAATAGAGTTCAAGTGATTAAGTGAACTAAAAATTTCTGCAGCAAGCCAAATGGCGAAAACGAACACCCTTAGGGGGCTAGATATGACTTAAGCTATGAATATTTACTTGATTGTGCCTGCATGGTTTACCCAGGGACAAATGATTCATAAAAACATTCTTCTTACAATTGGTTTTTCACTGGTTGACCAGGCCTCTACTGTAGAGAGAATAATGAAGAATTTACGACTTGAAATTTCTCAACTGCGGAGATCTCTGGAAGAGTCTAGGTAATTTACCAATGAACTGCAATGGCTGTTTGCTTCGATTCAAAAAGATAATGTAATTGTGCTATGACTTTTTATGTGAGATGGTACTTTGAATGACTGTTATAGTAAGGAACTATACCTGATTCAGTTTTTGGTAGAGGGGGCTGTGGGTACAAAATCATGGGACTGTATATTTTGCTACACCTTAGGCTCCACGTGAATTAACATCTTCTTTTACTGACTTGGTTTTGATTGTTCATTGATGTATTGATGCCAGGTCAGATACTGAGAGATTACAGACTCTCACAGTGAAACAAGCTCAACAAATTGCAGAAAACGTGCTGTACATAAAGGAGTTGGAAGATCGAGAGAGGATGTTAGTTCAAAATGTAATCTTCTGTTGAATGCTCTTATGGATTTCAGAATCATGCTTCTTGCTGACTTCAATTTTCTATTTTATCATCAAAAGGTAGAGGAACTCCTAATGGAAATAAAGGAAACCGAAGCAGAGGTTGCTAGATGGAGGGAAGCCTGTGAACTAGAAGTGGAAGCCGGAAAACATGAGATTGAAGAACGTGACAAAGTGGTAAATTCTGTCCCTTTGCTTAATATAATTTCCTTGATGTTGTTTTGGTCTTCATGTTGGTTAGCATTTCGCTTAGGTTGTCTTCTCCAAACTCAGTGGCTTTACGGTCTCTGTTTTAAGCAGACAACAGAACTATGTTTTTATGAACTGTCATGTATTACTTTTAATTGGGACAACTTGCTTATCTTTGGAGTGCAAACGAACCTTTTTGAACTGTCACTGAGGACTTCATGTTCCTCCACTGAAAAGGCTGAGAATATGAACCTGGCTTACTGGCTGTGTGTGAAATCTCAGTTGCAGCATCTCTCTCTAATCTCTATAGATGACTCACACTTTGGATCTGTGATTTTTATTAAAAAAAAGAGGGTGCTCCCTATAAAAGTTTCTTCATTAACTTAATTAACAGCATAGGGAAACAAACTTACTTCGAAAAAGAAAAAGCCTATACAGAAGTAAGTTGTTCTGATATTTTAAGTCACTACGCAGAACAATTATTGAATTCACTGACTAGTTAAGACTTCACCATGGGTAACATTTGAGACTTGGGAAGCATATGCTTGTCTTAGTTTTGAGGAAACTTGCTTCTGCTGTGCTCTATGTAAGTGCATATGGGTGGAGAATCTGAAGGCTAACTTGAGCTTAGACTTGCCATGAAGTTTTCAGACTTCAAAACCAATGATAACTCTCTTTTCTAACTGAAAACTGCAAACTCTAGCGTTAAGTTATGGCTGTTTGATTAGGTTGTCATCCTGAAGCAAGAGCTAGAAAGGACAAAGGCTGCTTTAGAGATGTCAAATGGCAAGTTAAAACTGAAAGAAGAACTTGCAAATGCTGCAATGGTTGCCCAGGCAGCAGCAGAGAAGTCACTGCATCTTGCTGACAGCAGGGCCACAGGACTCCAGAATCGAATCGAGGAGCTAAGAAGACAACTCGAAGAAGCAGAGAGCAGAGAACGCAGCCGACGTAAATTGAGGCATATATGTTGGCCATGGCGAACCCTTAAGCAGAATTTAGCTAATAATGCAAATCAAAGAGTTCAGAATGTGAGATTGTTGCAACCAGAAATGCAAGCATTGCTTCAGCACAGCGTCTGAATTTCAGATAAAAAAAGAATTGTCTGAATTACTCAAGTGAGCTTCATAATATTTATATGCTCCTCTTTTGAGAGTTACTTTATAGTATTTATTTCTTCCGATTGTTTTCTAATTTTTTTTTAATATTTCTTTTATATTCATTTATTTCTTCAAAGCAAAATTATGTATATGATTTATTGCTTGGCTAACAGATAAAAAATGTTTTTTTTATATTGTGTTAAAAAAAAACAATTGATTTGTTTGCACTAATTACTGAACCACCGCAACATCGTTGCTGGTCATCACTGCTCTACAAAACAACACTTGTAATATCGCAAAATTTCAAAAACCTAATTATTTTGTCAACGTTATTATTGTAAAAAGGGTTTTCATAAAAAAAAAATCTTGAATTTTGCAAAATTTAGCTAATATATTATATACTAAAAGTTTTCTTTTTAATATACAAACTTGTATTTCCATTTCACGTGTTATTTTCCAATGAAATCTCTGTCGCTATTGGTGAAAAGCCAACGCTATTGCAAAGGTTTATTTTTTAAAATTGCAATGCAACGTTTAGCTACCAAATACGTGGCTGGGTTGTTATACTATGAACGTAAGTTTATGTAGCTGTATGGGCCAAAGACCTGTTTGCATATACAGCAAATTAAAGCGTTAATTCTAATTTTTTGTTAAACGCCGTTAAAAGAATCTAGATTTATTATTTAACAATTGGATATTAATTATTTAACAAACTATAGATTTATTACTAAATAATTATAAGTTCATTATTTAATAACTATATGTTTATTTTTAAATAATTGTAATTGTATATTTATTACTAAATAATTACAGATTCATTATTTAACAATTGTAAGTTTATCATTTAATAATTATAGATTCATTACTAAATAACTGTAAATTTATTATTTAATAACTGTATATTCATAATTTAATAACTGTGGGTTTATTATTTAATAACAAGATTCATTATTTAACAATTGTATAACAATTGCAGGTCTATTATTTAACAATTGTAGGTTTATTATTAAATAACTATAAGTTCATTATTTAAGAATTAAATTTTACCTGAATTCACACAAATCAAATTTTCATAAAATTATATTATCAACTGAAAATATATTTATCAATTTGCAAACGATATAAACAATTGTAGAAAAATAAATCGAATAATAGAAGAAGAAGAATGAAAAACAAACGGTAACCGCTCTGTTAAATTAAAAAGAAAAAACGCACGTATAAGAATACATGCACTCCAATGCATGTAATAAATTGCCTCCGTCCAGTATTTCATTGAGGATTTTGCACAAAAAATACTATATTTTATTTTATTTTTTTCAAAATTGCGTACACTTTTATATTTTATTTTTCATTTTTATCTTCTTTTTCAATTTTAGATTTAATTTTTTCATCTCTCCTTTCTCCACGGCGATTATAATCTTCTTCCCAGTCTCATTAATCAGACTATGAGTTATCGCGATTTCCTTCTTTTTATCCTCGGCGGTGATCTTCGGTGCACTAGCGTCTGCACTTGCTGCTCACTTTGTTTACCTCAACCAGAAAAAAGCACTTTTACCAGTTCGATTAATCTCTAAACGAACAAAGTTAGTGGATTGTCTCGAACAATTGGTTAATTTCTGCTATTTATTACTGATTACGTTAAGCTAGAAAATTTTCATTAGAGATAGGAGGTTTTGATGTTTGTTTTTTTACAGCTTGAAGACCACCTGATTTTATTTTATTTTTTTTTCTTTTGTATGTTCTCTAAATTCTGACTATAGTTATTTGTCATGGGACGATTATTTTATGGCATTTGCGTTTTTATCAGCTGAACGATCTAAAGATCCAAACAGGTAGGTCATGTACTGTCTCTCTTGAGTTTCTAAGTCATATCAAGATATTTTTAATGCATTTTCAAAGTAGATTAATATATTTTTAAAGTATTTTCAATATATATTCATAATGTGTTCTCAAAGTATTTATAAGGTATTTCTAAGATAATTTCGATGTATACTAAAGATACATCCGAAGTATTTTCGAGAAATGTTTAAGGTATATCCAAAAAAATTTATAAAAAATTTTTAAAGTATTTTCAAGATATACCCAATATATTTCCGGGGTATACAAAACCAAGATATATCTAAGGTATTCATTCTCAATGATACTGAACCAAAATATATCCAAGATATTCCTAAAGAAACTGAACCAAAGTATACCGAAAATATACTATATTTGCACTTATTAGTATACTTTTGGTGACTTTTGAATATAGGTATTTTTGTAATTTTTTCTATGTGCTTTTGATATATTCAATGAATTCATATCTACAAATCAAAACAAAAAAAATATCAATTAAATTAAGTACACAATAACATAAAATGAATTTGTATTAATATAAGAAATGAAATTTTATTAATAAATTAATGAATATTTTACCAATAAACTAATGAGCATTTATTAATAAACTGATAAAAATTTACTTCATTCGTAATGAACATTTCTTAATAAACTAATGAATCTTTCACTTTATTGCTAATAAATCTAAAATCTTAAAACAATATGCATTGTGTATATAATTTAATGAATATTATATTATTTTTTAAAATTTTTGTAGTAATAAATTAATGAACTTTTACTTTATTCATAATGAATATTTTTTAATAAACTAATGAACATTTTTTAATAAAGTAATGAACATTTTTTGAATAATCGGATGCTGAATATTTACGATTTTTTGTTTTGATTTATAGATATAAATTCATTAAATCCTCTTTATGAAAATGCATTGTGTATATAATTTAATAAATATTATATTATTTTCTTTAATTTTTGTAGTAATAAACTAATGAACTTTTACTTTATTTATAATGAACATTTCTTAATAAACTAATGAACATTTATCAATAAAGTAATGAATATCTTTTCAATAACCGGATGATGAATATTTACGAATTTTTTATTTTGATCTATAGATATGGATCGATTAAATTATATTTGATGAATATGCATTGTGTATATAATTTAATGAATATTATATTTTTTTTATTTTTTGCAGTAATAAACTTTTATTTTATTTATAATAAATATTTATCAATAAAGTAATAAATATTTTTCAATAATCGGATAATGAATATTTACAAAATTATCGTCGTATATTTAATAGAAATATAAATTTATTTTATTTACAAAATTGTTATCTCCTTTTACACGTGTAATGTACTGGGTGCATGATATAAGAATTCTTGGAAAAATTATTGGGCTAAATTTGCAGGGTGGGCCAAGAACTGTGGTTATACTACCGGCATATATTAGAGAAAGACCAGTATTTTTGGGGAAGCGCGGAAAAAAAGGTCTGAAAAAGGAACTAAACTGCGATTTCCAAAACAAGAGCGACTCCATTGTCTTTTTCTTTGTGTTTTTGTATTTTCTTAGCTAGCGAACACGCCGAATAGGGGATCGGATTCGAAGAAGATGGATGACCAGGAAGATAGGGGCAGTGCGAAGAAGGTTATGTCACCATGTGATGTCGAGGCCTTGAAGAAATGTTTGGAGGAGAACAAAGGGGACTACGTGAAATGTCAATCGCAGATTGAAGCTTTCAAGTCTTCTTGTTCCTTCAAGAAGCCAACTTCTTCCATGGATTCTTGAAGAAAGATCTAGAATCCGCCATCATCCTCCACATATCATACCTGATTTTTTTGAGGACGACGACTCTCTCACGGATTTTTATACTTGTGTTTTCATTTATCTGTGTTTTGATGTTTTTCTTGCTCGAGATAAGTCTGATATCTACCCAGTCGCCAGTTCAATAAGATTTGAAGTTCGGTTCATGAGATTTTCTAATTGGTAAATTTGTTTCTTCTTTGCATTGCTCAAGAAAAAGCCAGTCATGAGATTTGAAGCGGACTAGTTTGGAATGGTCAAAATCCTCAACAAACAATCATAGAACAATTTATCTATTTAATGGAAAAAAAAAATTCATTTTTTCGCTGAATTTAGGAAGAAAATGTATGCTAGTCTGGCCATTAACAAGCTTTACAGCTCTTTCTACAAGTGCCAAAGTAATCAGGAGAACCCGTCATAAATACTGGATTCCTTTGGCAATCCCCAGCAGCAGCCCAGCTGGGACAATTATCATCCTCGTCTGTGCAATCGCTGCCATCTGATTCAGACAAGGTATTTACCTCATTAATGGCTCTTAAGAGAAAGAATTTGGTGGCACACCACATTTCTCCCTTGAGGACAGGGCATCGAGCATGACTGCTACTCTTGTCTGGAGATGCATTTGGACGCGCATTGAAGAACAGAATTGCATTCCCTTTCATGGGTCTCAGTATGTTGCTGGCTCTATTGCAATCTGACCAAAACTTGCCCTTTGGCTGTCACAATTTGAACAGAGATCACTAATAAAGTGAAAGTGACTAAAAAGGCTAACAATGAAAATAGCTCGGGAATGGTTTCTAACTGACCTTTGACTCGGGGAAGAGTATTTCCCCGCCCTGACTGACATTTGAGAGGTACAAAACTAGAGTTGCCATCAAAGATGCATTTGAAATGAACGTTCTATTACCGAAATAATCTAAACGCTGTTTAGCATCTTCAACCCCATAATGCATGACTTGCAGAGGTTTTCCATTCTCTGAAGCGTAAATAATATGAAACATTGATTTCAGAAAAAGAAACAACTCTCTTCTTAGAAATATAAGGGGCCAGGGCCGGAATGAGCAAATATACCTTTGGGAATGAAGGTCCAGGCTGAAATTCTTTCCTCAATTCTTGCAAGTATAATATCCTAGAAAGCACAAAAGTAGAATTCTGAGTGACAAAAGCTACAAATATCTTGCTGAAAAAACAAATGCCCTCTGTCATTCTTTCAATATAAAATAACTGTAGGTGACTCCATAGGAATGAGAGCTAGAAAGTTTTCCCAGATTGGTTGCTAGCTAGAATATCAAAAAGTTCAATAAAGTACGAAACAGAATTGAAGTTTGAATTTAATGAACAAAGAATGAGATTTGATCTACTAATCATAAGATGAAAACAAATTCAAAGAAGGTACTTCCTAAAACTTCTCAAGTGAAGCTCTGAATCAGAAACAGAAATGTAACTTGGAAGACTGAGTTCCTCTACCATGCTGATTTACAACTTTGACAACTAAGATGAGAATCCAAGAATGCTAATGGATTAAAATTACCAAACAGGAACACAAACTGTCAATACACTGATGGCCTTTCATACCACAAGAGGAAAGGAAAGGGACAAAATGTTTCCAAAATACAATGGCACATATATGTACCCCACAAGCACAGGGTACGCCCAAATAGAACAAATATGAGAACTTACATCCATATTTAAAAGAGATTCTGAACTTGCAAGCAAATTAGTCTCCACAACTTTCCCTGAACCATCATCCTTCCCTACTAACATCGCTTTTGTAACTTGTGCCTAAGCATAAAATAAAGTATATCAAATAATTCCAAACATAATAGAGGCTATATATAACGAAAGTATCAAGACAGGATATATACCAAAGAAATAATATGATCACATTCCTCATCTGTCAAAAAGTCTTTATACAAGAAAACCCTAATGCAGGAAAGTTAATGTCAGATTTTTTTACTAAATAATTGATCAGTACACTATTTAAGGGATGATCTAAATTATTCAAAATTTTGAATCATTCGGCCAAAAAATATAGGAAACTTTATACAATAATAAAAGCTATCTCAAATAAGTTAATTGCAGATTCTGTAGGAAGTATATCAACAAACAAGTAGATTAATAACAGTCAATCCATGTCCTAACCTTGGTCGCCAAGAGAGTTGAACAACTTGCAGCAGGCTAATTCTGTTTGTCTGGATCGAGCTTCTCAATTGAATGACAGATTTTTGGTTGACCTCCTTATCTCTCAATTGCTTCCGGCTACTGCAGCGCAGCAAAAGATAGCAAACTTGTAATGGCCATGATATTTCTTTAAAATTCAGAGTATATCTCATTATTGTGAAGAAAAGATTGCAGTCCATGCAAATATAAAAATAAAGAAAATAATTTTTTTTGTATACATTTGAACATAGATATAATGATCTCATGTGTATTTTTCTTCAAGGAAAACAAGCAATCACTGCTTATCCCAAAAATGGAAAATCCCCATCTTCAGGCCAACAGTACCCAAATTACCCATTTCCGAAAAAAAATTGCGCTAGCTCTTTCTGCACAAGACATGGAATAATCAAGAGACACGGTGTGTAACCAAAATCCAGATCAAGAATAGCAAAATATTCAACTGTACAACCAAATTGTTATATTAATAAATTAAATCAGGTATGTAAATGCATGAGAAAAACTGAGCTGAGGAATGGAGACTTATTTCTAGCGTTAAAATTTTAATCGTGGTAAAATATATGGCATAAATGAACAAAAAAATTCAAATGCTTTCAATGGTCTGCCAGTAATAGCCTAACAGGGTGACAATGGAGAAGGTTGCTTACCCCTCAGCAAAACAGCTGGAAAATAGACCCGAGGCTGCAAGCGCCATAAAAACAAGGATGTAACTAGACGAAGCCATCAATGAATGAGAAAAAACGATGGTGGAGATCTCAATTTTATGAATCGGAGCTCAAATCTGGAAAATCATCCCAGAATTTTGAGCTAGGTTGGTGTTGCGGATGTGTGTCAACAAGCTCAATTGAGTGGTACAACTTCGTTGGCTTTGATGTTCACTGGTTGCTTTGTTCATTAGTTGCGGTTCCTGTCCGACTCAAAGGTTTTTTTCGCCCTTTTCTGTTATTTATTATTTTCATTATAAAATGTGAAAATTTAAATGTGAAAATTAGTATATAAACTATTTCTTATATAACAAGTCAAGATTAAATTCTCAAACTTTAAACTCCATACAATTACACTATTTATATATTAAGTCTTCTAAAATATGATCATAAGCCAATTCAGTCTGATGAGAAATGACTCGCTGTATAATAAATTGCACCGAATTTAAAATTCAAAAAATTATTTGTATTTAATCAAAATTGAAGAGTTACTCGCTCTATAAAATATACTTCAGAAGCTAATTTACATCTTTAACCAATATAAAATTATGAGTTTAATATCGAATTTAGCATTAAAATAATAAAAGAAAAAAGGAAAAAAATACTAAATTATTTTTTTTATTTATAGATTTTTCTATTTTGATAAAAATTATTTATATATTTTGGTTTTTTTCAAAAATCACTAAAATTCAATTGCAGAGCTCAATAAATTAATTTTGTAGGATTCAGAAAAAAAAAAAATGCATTTGGTTATTGGGACTTGCATCTTTGCTTGACTGCATTAAATCTTCGGCAAATGAATTCATCAATCAAGCAAGGACGAATTTTAATGAAATGGGGGAATATGGAACAGAAGAATGAAGGAACATCATTATTAATTAATCAATCATTTCTATGAGATTTCTTGAGCACCATATGACCAGATTCGTCCTTGTCAAAAAGCCGTTCAATCAATTCATCCCAGTTCTCTTTGGACTTGCTTTTCCTAGAAGAACCAAATGAAGATTCCCCACTTGATCTGTTTGAGTCTTCTTTGAGTGCTTCTTCCTGCTCTTCAAAAGTTCCATACTGATATGGTGAATATGCATGTGGCACTGCCAATGTAACAGCCCTCTGGAGTGCAGCCTTGTACTCCTCTGAGTGTTCTCTCGCCAATGTCTGCTGCCTCTCCATCCTTTGCTTTGCTGGGATTTCCATGATTCGTTCCTTCTCTAGCATTATCTGAATCAACACAAGACATGCTAAGAAAAATACAAATGCTTGTGATACAACAACCTCGACTTGCTGAGTCCAAGTCTTCTTCTATAGTAACCAGCTAACAGCAATTTCAGTTTTCAAGAAATCAACAATGTTCTTTTCTCAGCACAGAACTTAAATTGACTCAGAGATAATAGAAAACAGATTTCCAATGCAGAAAGAAATAGTTCGCGTTCATCAAGTTTTACTGTTGATTATGTACAAGGAGGAAAAAAAAATGAACATCCTTGTCAAACTTAGAAAACGAAGACATAAATATCAATTTAATGAAAATGAAAGGCTATAGAAATTCTCAGCACTCATTCTGCCCTCCACATCCTATCTCCCGTTCAAAGAGAGAAGATCAAAACGCTAACACATATTGTACTTGATAATCCAGTTTTGAATTTTGATTCTGACTAACCAAAATTCTTCAGTGGCTACCAATGCAGTAAACAGACACTCCAAGCAATCAACGAGCGCAAATGATAAAACTGAAAATTATCACCATCTCAAAAGGTAATACATGCTTGAACCATGAAATAGCATTAGAGTTGTAAGAAAAAAAACTTACATCCAGAGCCCTTGTGGCTTCTCTCTCTATCCAAATGATGGCATGGTCAGAAGTGGCATTACAAGATAGAACTATGTGCTCAAACCTCCCATCTACTGGTACTGCTGTCCTCACAACTGGAGGGAATCTTCCCATTCTGCAAAAACACATTTTATGCATTATCAATCCATAAAAAGTCTACTTTACACCAGTATGGAACTAGCCAAAATATCCACATAACTGAATGGTTCTTCCAGTTCCATGGTTCTATTTTTTATCTACCTTTCGTCTTCAAAAATTGATAGGTTAAATCGCTGTACTGCCCACCCTCTCAGGAACACGATTCTCTAATAAGAAAACATTACTGCCTAATACAAATTTACAATGTCATGATATATCCCTAATATCGGATTATATATCAAATTTTTGCATCCAAATAACTTAGAGAGGAAATATAATTTTAATGTCATAAATTCTGTTTATGCTCTTCTTAGTTGAGTTAAGTTTTGATAGAATTATGAATTTATACCTGAAAGGCTTTCTCTCAACAATGTGATAGAGGCGACCAGGAGCATATAGCCTCCTTGGATCCTTGAGCATCTGCTCCTCAGGTATACATGTATCCCTCATGCACCTCAGACATAGTAGGCATGGCAAACTGTTGAACGAAAAGAAAACTAGCCTAATCAATATCTTGAATTAACAAAGCAAATATTTCAGTTAAAAATACACAAATTTATATATATTGAAATAGGAAGTGGAAGTTCAAAGCCTATGGAACACTGGTAGTTTGAAAAATCACTAAATCAGTCTAACCAGATCATCAGGCAAGTAGGCAACTACAACCCAAGCCTGGTTTATGTAATGGTCAAATTTAAATTTATTCTTTTGTACCTCAAAAACGTTGACTCATTGCTGAGATCAGAGAACAGGGCTACTTGGATCCGGACACATGTAAATGTCAAGTGCATATCACATTTTTAAAAGTGCATATATGTTACATATTTGGGAGTGCAAGTGAACTTCACCAAACAGGCCCAACAATTTTAACAACTATATCAGCAGTAAAGATAACTGTAAGTGAAAGAAGTGATGAATACCAGAAAAGTGACTTGAAAATGTCTTCCAAGGGTGTGGCAGTCCGTGGTAAGAAATCATCCTGTACCGGTGAAATATGTCATCTCAACTTTTGGTAGAGTACATAGCAAATATAACATTCAGAAATGAATTCACACAATGAAGAATTAGTCCGACTAAACTATATTCCAGCATGATGAAACCATAATATCCATAAAGAGACATCAACAACGATGGAAAACATTTACCATAAAATTAATCTATTCTAACCCTCACAAGTCACAACTTAAATATCTATTATTCTCTGTGTTGAACAATGACATTGATGGATGTTCACTCCATCCTAATTCTTAGTCTTCAAACTCCAGCACATATATCAATGCCCTTAAGGTGTAGACATAGATTCCAAGGACTTTTAGCATGTCTAGGAGCATGAATCCTCTACAGATAACAAACTCATGGGGAAGTTCTCCAATAAGGTCTTTGTCAAATAAGTTCACCCTGGGTATCCTAAATATTTTCACCTTCTTTGTCATTACAGAAAAGAAATAACTAATATTTGCATAAACCCCATATTACATAACAGAAAAAAAAATAGAAAGAAATAGAATATATGTTAGAATACCCCATATTATATGAGCATCTCAGTTTCCAAGTAAATAAGATCTAAAAGAAGAAGAAATAGAAAGAAAACTTGCCTGTAGTACCACAGAATTAATAACATCTGCATATCTGACTGCCAAATTAAGCGACATACATCTTGCTGGTGCAATAGCATAGCACCTGACCCTCTTTCTTTCAATGTTTCCTAATTTATCCCGATTTAGCACTACCACCAATGTTAACATTGCGGCCACACCAGAACCAAGGGAATGTCCCGCAAAAGTCAAAGTGTAATTTGGATATTTCTTCACCAACTCTTTCAAAATCTCACATTCAGCGTCCAAAACCCACCCGGCAGCCTTCAATAGCCCATTGTGTACATACCCACCATCAATTTTCCTTTTCCCCAGTTTATTATCCAAAAGCACTGCATAGTCACTCTCCTTTGCCAAATTAAGACCCCTAATGGCAAGAACTATATCAGAATGATCATGATCTATGTACAATATATATGGAGGGGCACTTCCATGAGTATCCACATAAGTTTTTCTTAAAATCACCCAATCTGGGTTTATTCCATATCCTCCAGGTGGTTCCCACAGAGGATGCCGTAGGTCATCTTCATAAACAGCTAGCATATAGCGGCACAGGCGAGGGACTGGTTCAAATTCTTCAGCAGTTGCAAGGCCCCAAGTTTCACTGTCATGACCTGCAGAATGGAGACATCTTTTCCATGCCCAGCGGGCACATGCTAGACAGTAGACACACTCAAGGAGAGGTAAGCCACATAAAATTGACATTTATGCCTGGAGTTTGAGTATTCTAACGTAGATCAGTGTACAAAGATTTGGCCCAGGAATGGCAATGAAACGATCAAATTCAAAGACAGTGAAAAAGATAAGGATGATTCAAGTAATGTATCAAATTATAATGTAGAAATTCAAATGAAGAGAACAAATTGCATAATACTGGTATTATCTATAGCAGGCTATCAGTAGCAGCATCAAGGATGTGATTTGAAATGTGAAGCAGTAACTGAATAGCAATCAGATGCCGAAAATTTGAGCAATAGGGAATGAGTACTAAGGTATACTTCAGCTATAAATTGAGATCTCAGGTAGATAAAAATCAAGCAAACTGAGAGGCAGCAAGAGATATATATTGACCAAGCCCAAATATCAAAGGACTAACAACACAGAAATAATGTGAACAGTAAATACAGGTTTCGTACGACCGAAATTTCAGAATGGCAAACCAGAGTGAATTTCAAATCGAATAAGAAGAAAAGGCAGTAAACATAGAATACAGAATTAGTATGAACTAGAAAGAGAAACAGATACTATATACAACAGAAGAATAATCTATACAGATTACAGAATCCAGGCAACGCCACCGAAAGCTTAAATTTTCGAACTTAAAAGCAAATAACGGAGACCCAGAAAGATTAAAACTTTGAGCACCAGACTGATCTTACTGATATGTATACTGATTATCACAAGCTTATGGCATTCAGGCCATCAGGAGAACAATATAAAAGAAACCCTTTACCAGAATTTAGTTCTCACGGTGAAAAATGAGAAAATTGGAGACAATCTCCTCGATTCAAAAACATGAAGATTTCAATAGCTTGAGGCACGTGGTTTGAATGTCCATACTCCATAGACCACCAAACTTCTACTGGCCATCACTGTTGCGATGATTGAAGATGATCGATAGGATTGACAGTATGCAATTTTTATTATCGCAAAGAAAAAGAAAGGGAAACAAAATAATGGCTACCTACAAGTCAAACACGCCATTTAGGGGCTAGCTGTTTGGAAGAAGACATGCTGGTTTCCAGAAATTCACATCTACATAAACTTATTAAATTATATACCATTTTTTTAGAAAAAGAAAAAAAAAATCATTACTTGTTGCTTTTTGATTGGATATATAATATGGGGTTGTGTGTAAAATTTGCCTCGTTGATAATGTGATTTTCTTCACATTTTATGTCAATCTCATCTTTATTTTACTTTCATAATTCAGTTCATAGAAGGAGATCCCACGTTGTCTTTGATACAGCATTACCATCTATGTGACACACCATTAAAATTTCAATTTTATTTTTGAAAACATTTTATTTCTATAATTGATGCCAATTTTAATTTATAAATTCTAATTAATATTTTCATATATTATATTTATTATTAGTAATTAAAATTATTATAAAATAATGAAAATAGAATCTATAAAAAAAAAATTATTTAAATGAAATTATCTTTTTTTTTATTTCAACATTTAAAAATTTGTAAAAGTATAAATTATTAAAATATTAATAAAATTGAATTTACCGTGGCAATTGCAATTGATAGCTCATAAAGATGCTCTTATAGACTTCAGGCATCTTCTGCACTTTTGCATCCCTTCTTTAAGCCTAATTTATATGTACTTCTTTTATAAATTAAATTAATGGCGAAAAAACATTTCAAGTCACCAATAATTAGTAATTTTTGTCATTTCATCCTCAATATCGATTTTTTAATTTAAATTGCTTATTATATTTCATTTTTTGTTTCACTTTACTTCTTTAAAATTTAAATTTCATCATAATATATCTCTACAGTGTGTATATTTTATTTGTCGATATATTTTTCCCACATACATAGTCATCATATGGTTATCATATTTTTAAATTGTTAGGGAATAAAAATGGATATAAAAAAATATAATGCGCAATCGGGATCAAAAACCAATCAATGGGCCAAAATGGTAAAAATATGGTATCTGTTCAATTGTTAAATTACAAAAATAATATTTATTTATTCACAACTGATTTCAATATTATATTTAAATCTTTTTTCTAAATATACATAAATTCATATGTTATATTTATAATATATTGTGAAATTTAAGACTCTAAAATACTTAACTTATGTTCTATATGCAATGTTTGCTCCACATAATAATATATACAAAATAAAATCAACCCAAATTGGTTGTAATATCTGCTGTGTTACTCTGATATGGTCTCACTAGTTATACATCTCTATTTACAGTTCTACTATTCAACTTACTTCAATCAACTACCTGCACGGAAGAAAAGAAATTCTTACGCTAAGCTTATGTTTAGTGATGCTTACTTTGTGACAATAATTAATAAAATTAACAATAATTAAAATAATGATAGTAGCAATATTTTAACATCATAAATAAAATTTTTAATAAAATATAGAACAAAGATATTATTAATCCATATTTTACTTACTTAATTTTTGAATAATAAAGCAATAATAAATTCTATTGTTCTTTCATTTATTTTATTCACTTAATTGCCTAAAATTATATTGTTAATACTAGACTATAGGAGATACATAGAAATCGTGATCTTACGGTTGTCATGACTTTACAATAAACATCTGAATAACTGAAATTTATGTGCCCTCATTTTTGAATATCGGCTATAAAGTCTTACCGTTCCTGATTAGCATGCTAATTTATCTATTATATTCTAGTCAATGCACTAATCATAGGCTAATATTCACTTGTCATATATTTTCACTCTTATTTTAACTTTGTTCAACAATTTTATCAATTGTCTATAATCCACTTTCTAATTCGCAATTTCTAATTTATTTACTGATATTTCAATTATTTAATCATATATCAAATAATTATACTACATAAAACAAATATTTAATAAAACTATATTACAAAATTGTACAACTATAAAACAATTAACAATTAGAAGCGTAATATCATTCAATTTCAAAATAAAATATTATCTATCACTAATAAAGTATGCAAAGACATTAAGTAAAAAGTCTTATATTAGTCTTCCTACCGTTCATCCAAACCCTGTTTGTCCTTGTTTTTTACACCTTCATGGGTTGTCTCTTTCACCTGTTGATAATCCTACATTCATTCAAATATAATTCATTCAATATTTATATTTTTAGGTGTCACATATGCAATTAAATTATATATATTCTGTAATCACTACCCACTCTATTATAGACCTATTTTCTTCCATTTTCTTTACTCTAAGTACACCTAGAACTCACAATGGCTGGTCAAATTTAAGTTTGTCAAGAGCTGTTACTGTTCCTCTTTCGTTAAATTTGATTTATTTGACAATTTCCCATTTCTTATTATTTATTCCTTTATTTTCCCCCGAACTTTCACCGGATAATAATTTTAAGGGGTTTTTGAGGTTGATATTTATTGTACTAAATCCATATTTTAAATTTTTTTATTTAATTGACTAAATTTTATAATTTTTTATAAATTGTTTTTAGAAAAAATATTTATTTACATATTTCTATTTAAAAATAATATTCAAAACTCAAAAAATTAAAATTATAAAATTTTTTTCCAAAATCAACACCCATTAATGCTTTACTTTAACACGTAAATTCCCTAAATTTCAAAGCTGTCAATAACTTAATTCATGAATCCCCATCAATTTCATCAAATTAATAACCAAGGCATATTTACATGAATCATATTGAGTCATAAATAAAAAGGAAAATCAAGATAAGTGAAAAGTCGACTTACTTTGTTCACACTTTAATGGTAGCCGATATAATACCACCTCCTTTCTTCTTTCCATTTTCTTTCTTTTAACTTTTTGGTTGGTCTTCCTCTTCTTTGAATTTCTTCCTCTTTTCTCTCTCTCTCTCTCTCTCTTTTTCTTAGTACAGGCGATATTTTTTTGGTGGAGGAGCTTTTTGGTGTGAGTATGTCGGTTTTGGTTGAAGAAAATGAGAAAGAGAAGACAAAAATAGAGATGGGAAAATATGTGGAAAAGTGTAAAAGAATACATATCTATAAACTTTTATTTTATTATTATTATTATTATATATATATATTGTTAATAGGATTAAGCTAATATTAATCTCTCATCAAATTGACTACTAATTTAATATCTAACTAAGGCAAGTTTCTCTATTAATATTTTTTTACTATTTAATTCAAATTTTTAATTTTGTTCAAATAATTATTAATAAATATATGTATTTTAATTGTTCTTTTTATTAGGTTCAAAATTAAATTTTGATTATTTTAGCACTATTTTGTTCATAAATGTACTCAGTTTCTAATTAATACCGTATATTTGGCCTAAAAAGATGAGCGTGTCCAAATTGGAGGACGTGACGATGTATGTTTTATGTCTAAAATAATCATATTATATGTTATAATTAATTATGGAAGACACATATTTAGTATTAGATGGTATTTCTATATTATTTTTTTCTGAAATAGACATGAATAATAATTTCAACTTGCTACAGTAAAAATTACCTTTAAAAAATAATATCTACAGTAAAATTTATTGAAAAGGGAGATTGTTAATTTTTTTTTTTGGAAAAAATTACTATTTATTCTATGCGGTTTGACATAATACACTAGTACTTTTTTGAAATTTAAAAAATATACAATTTGTTTTTCTATTTTATTTTTATTAAACTATATAGTCATTCAATTAAATTTTAAGGCATTTACTCTTAGTAAGAAGAATATTATCTTTTGTTCAAAAGGATATTAGTACAATATGTCAAATTTCAGAATGATATTTGTACTATAAATCAAATTTGTAATGAGATATTAGTGCAATATATCAAACTTTTAAGAGGTAAATAGTATAATTTTCAAATATCGGGAGAGTAATAGTATATTATATTAAATTACATGGAGCAAATCATATATTTTTCAAATATTATGAGGGTAATAGTGTATTATGTCAAATCACATTAGAAAAATTGTAACTTTTTCTTTTTTTTAATGCAAAATTATAAATGTTTTTAGTTTATATGTCAACGAGTTGAGAATAATTTTGTTTGCGGTGCGTAAGACCTTGAAGGGCAACAAAATATTCCTACAAAAATTTTAAAATAGTTGTATATTCCCAGAATTCAAATTTGATATATTTAATTAAGTTAAAAGAATTATGTGTCAACTCATTTTTACTGTATTAGATTAAAGAGGTGATAAGTGTAATATTGCGCTTCTCATATCATTAATTTAGTGAATTAATAATTACAATATTTCAAATAAACAAACCTCTTTATAAAGTAAATGCAGTCGGAGAGAGTGGATCGTATATAATGCTAAATTCTGAATTATCAAATGCAAGTTAGCTTATGCAATATTATATATATATAAAAAAATTTTGTTACAATGCATATAAATTTTCGGTGGATTTAGTTGAAGAAGATGTATCAAATAAAAGAAAAACATTGCCAAAATTTCGGAGAAATTCATTTCATGGAATAATAGCATATCATATAAATTTTGTGATAGTTATTTTATTTATATAATATTATGTGGTTTATTTAATTCAACACAAATCAAAATTTAACTAAAAAAGTTATTTCAGTATCACATATTTAAAGAAATGAGATTGGTGACTCAATATTTAAAAAATATTGGATAATGATGACAAATTTTAATTTAATAATATTAAGATTTCAATTTTAAATATCCAATCCAATCATAGTGTTTGAGGAGATAAAAATGGAAGCACAAGGAACCTTAAACAACAAAAAGGATCTCTTTCTGTCTTGATCCTTTGGCACTAAAACGGCAGCGTTTGGATAAAAGTATTTTGTGACGAAATTGCCCCAATCAACGTGCATTATTTTCCTGTCCAGACTGAGACTATAAAAGGACCAGCAAACCCGCAGCCCTAATTTCTTCTTGACAACCGGCGTTAGGATCTAGCCAGTGCTCAGCGTCCAGAGGTAACTCAAAAATCTCTCAGTCTCACCATGCAAATTGCTTCTCTGTTTTATTTTTCAGAAATTCCGAATATCAGGTTTAGTAGTTTTATATTAGGTCAAGTAACGGCGACGATCTGTAGTCTGCGTTTCACTGTCAGCAGAAAAGATTAAAAGGATCAGGATCTTTATTTCCATTTGACGTAGAAATTTCACGATTTGGCACGTTTATTTTGTTTCTCTACTGCAATCAGATTTTAAATTTTTGTTATTTTTTAACGACATACAAGTTCATTGGTTTTTATTCTGCATGCTTATTTTGTGCTGTTAATGTTGCTAGTGGGATCAGAGCTTTTTCCATCTAGTTTACCAATAAATCAAGGGCTTTAATGTACTGGCAGCATAGATTATGTAAAGCAAATGATTCTAGAATGTTTTGTAGGGTTATCTTCAGCATTAGACTTGCTCCGAGTTTCGCATTTGACTGAATTAGCTGAAGTGGACTATTATATATCCTCATAAAAAGGGTTGGGTTTTTGGTTGGATCTAATAGTTACTGTAAAAGGGGCTGTTATGTTGTCTGATTCTGATGACTCATTTTTGGTGACTTGTATAAGCTTCTTAACATTCGGACGCCATTGTTTATTGCCTAATGTGAACTTCATTATTATAGGTGATGGCTCCGAATACTGGCCTCTTTGTTGGATTGAACAAAGGGCATATAGTCACCAAGAAAGAGTTAGCTCCACGCCCTGCTGATCGCAAAGGAGTAAGTTTATTTTTGCTGAGCAAATTTTCATAGCCAATTACATTGTATTTATTTTCGTTATCTTGTTGACTAAATAAAAGATTTAGTCTTTAGATTGAAGTTGAGGGGTATTCTTTACCCACTAAAGATGTGTTTTTGTTGCATGCGCATTAAAGATTCTTAAAGCAGTGTGATTTTACTGTAAGGGCTTGCACTGCTGTTAGCTATTTGCATTTATCTCGGAGGACTTGTAGTTGTATGTTTTCCATTCTCTGTCAGTCAGATGTACGGTTTGCTACATGAAATTATATAGTCTTTTCGTTGCTTCAACATTATGAAAACTTACCTAATAATGGTTGTCACGCGTAGAAAACCAGCAAAAGGGTTCACTTTGTGAGGAGTTTGATAAGGGAAGTTGCTGGATTTGCACCATATGAGAAGAGGATCACTGAGCTTTTGAAAGTTGGCAAAGACAAGCGTGCCTTGAAGGTGGCTAAAAGAAAGTTGGGCACTCACAAGAGAGCCAAGAAGAAGAGAGAAGAGATGTCTAGTGTTCTCCGAAAGATGAGGTACATTCAAGGATATGATTTTTTTATATGAAACATATACAGTTGTATGCTAGCCTGGTATTGGGTTTAGTACTGAGGTTTATTTCTTGCTTTCGGTTGTAATTTTTCAGGGCCACTGGAGGTGGTGAGAAGAAGAAGTGAGAACTGTCTAATTTGATGGGTTCCATCTTTCCATTATAAGTTAGCAACTAGAGCATCTACCAGCTTTTTGTTTTAGAGACTGAAGATTTTATTCTGAACCTTGTTTTTTCTAATTGGAAGGGAAATCATTTACTTTTAATTTCCTCTCCAGCTCATTATCCGTACATTCTGTTTCTGTTTTTTTTTTTTTCCATTTACTTTTGGATATGAAATGCGTTCCATGTTTTCTTACAACATATTTGGGTTTTAATAACGTGTCACCGATTCAGTGTGATTTCTCAGTGAAGACTGCTATCTGCATCATGGTTTGTATAGGCTGAAATGAATTCACTGTGGGGGTGGGAACTTCTGGATTCCCAACCTGCACCAGGCCGCCTGTTGCAATCTATCCCCATGTCGAGGTTTACTTGCGATACTTGGAAGTTTGTTAATTCTTGTCGGTTTGTCATCATTTTTTTTAGGGGTTCAAAACTTCAAATCCCCATTTTATTGGAAGAACTCAGCTGCATTGGAGTTTCCTTGTTGGGTGAGTGGTTACTTCATGATAACAATGCAATTTGATGGCTACGATGGATGTAAACGGAGATGACTCCTTCAGTGTGATTAGAGTTTTATAACCTTAATTTGTCACGTTACTTAGGAAGTGTTTCTACAATAGATAGGTTTGAATATAGTTGTCTTATCTTTATTTCCCACGGAGGTCTCTTCTACACCTGGACACGTGGATTCCTCTAATTGCAATGCTACAGGAATATGCACGAGAACCGACTGGATTAGAGTTATCAATCGCTCGATTATTCCCCTAAAATTTCGTTGAGTTGATATTCTTTAGTTCTTTATCTGTTCGCCCACAAAAACAGAAAAAATGAGAGGCTTAAATCGTGCAAAAATTGATTCATCAAATAACTCAACTTCAAACTGCAATTTTCTCCTTTATATTGATAGTGTCATCACCATCGGTGTCCAAAATTGAGGGTGGAAACTGGGAAATTAATACAATGACTGCCATATCCTCAGCTTGAATTTGCTGTCAAATTTTATTGTTGGTGCTCTAGAAAAAAGTAAAAACAAGGTCCACGTTCATGATTTGAACTTCTGAGTGAATTTCTCTACCCCTTCTCTGCAATCTCCAGCAACCCTCTTTGCCCCTTCCACTACAACTGACCTTAATTCTGCAGTACCTTGCTGTAACCCTTGTATTGACCCTCGTGTCTTCTCCTTGACGACCAAACTAAATTCTGATGAGTTTTGCTGTAACTCCTGAATTGATCCCTTTGCCTTCAAGATGATGGCATCTTTAAATTCTTCGGCTTGTGTACCAGTTTTTGAGGCCCACTCCTTCAGAATCGAGATTAAGGTGAGTATCTTCTGCATAATCTTATGAATAACCTCCCTAGATTTACCTATTACATCATCCGCCATTAGCGTTAGCTTGTTCATCAATTTTTCAGCCCTGCTAACAGTTCCTTCTGTGGAAAACCGTTCTCCAGCAGTGACCCATGTAACTCCGGCAGAGCTCTCGTCTCGGAGATCGCTGTCAACTACTACTTTGATGCCATGCCTCTCCCAACGATCTCTAGCCTCTTCAATGGCTCTTGCATGTTCTCTTGCTCTTTTTGCTTCATCCTCAGCCCAAGCCCTGAATCACATAGTTTGAAATTCATAGAAATTTGGAACTTGTTAGGGACGATCATAAAACTTTAACAGTACCACAGCATATCAAACCAAACTAAAGGGTATTTGTCAAATCTTAGGTCCTCGGATAATTAGAACTCTGAGAAATAAAGTTTAATCTCCATTAAAGCTTGAGAAGTTGGTAAAATATAGTTCAAATATGACAGGAAAAACACAATTAGTGACACAAAGTGAACCACAAAGATAGTTCCTATTTGCTGTCATTCTAGAGACATGGCTAATGCAAGAGAATGATTGTCATACATTTAGCGGACAAAAAAAGACCCTAACAAAAGAGACTGCAGCCTTTGATTAAGCCAAAATGTCAGGGAGATAAAATTGCAGCCTCCAAATCTCAACACTGCAAAGCGATCCCTGAGGGATGATTCATAAGCATAGGATATGCCAAAGCTTCAACCTAGCTGAGCCACACACACCGACAGGAACTACGCATATACCGGTTAGCAAATCTGATAAACTATATCTCCCTAAATAGGATTACCATCTTAATTTGTCTGTCAGTTGATATGCAGAATTCCTTTGGATGTATTGATTCAACAACATCAAATATGAAATGATGTGGAAATATATTCTTTTTTTACCTCGCCATGGTCAAGGCCTTCCTTTCAACCTCCAGCTCATACTGTAATCGGGAAATTTCTAGCTTTTCATTTTCTGCTTCTTTTTGAAGTTTGCTGATTCTTTCCTTTTCATATGATATCTCCACCTTGCTACTCAGAAGGCTTTGCAACTGCTCCTCCACGTTGCTTCTTAATTTGGAAAGCATTTCCATTTCTGCTTCAACAGCAGCCCGCTCCTTCATCAGGGCAATATTATCTGCTTCTCTTTCAGACCTTAACCTTTCTAATTCCAGTCTTGCCTCTTCAGCCATCCTCTCGACAGCATTAATCTTTTCCTTCTCTATGGAAAGCTCCTTCTCAAAACTTGCATTGATATCCCGCTCAACTTGAGCTACTAAAGCATTATGTGCCGACACAGCATTTTCTGCCATGGATTCTGCTTCAATACGTGCAAGCTCCTCATTTACAATGTCAGAGGCCTCACCAGTTGCAAGAGCTACAGCAGCTTGGGCCTTCGTGACAGGTTTATCTGGCTGGAATAGTCTTGTGCAACCTTAAAGAAAGTTGAGGCAATAGTATACAACAATCAGTTATCAAAATCAAAATGAAATCCAGAGAGCATGATAAAGGATAACATGACTCACCAAATGCAAGTGATATTATTCCCTGATCTGATGCAGACAAATCAGCTATAAGTGCAGGCCATGCATCTGGGTTTATTTTATCAACATCTCTAAAACCAGAAAGCTGGTACAAAATCTGTAAATGGCCATAAAGGAAAAGGAAAATGAATGCAGCAGAATCAATGACGTTCAACAACATGAAATAAAGTGGCAAAGAAAAAGCTTTCAACTCAAGTGACCTCTCTATCAGCTTCTGGAAGTTGTCTTTTTTCAAGGGCCATCTTCCAGCTTACAAGATCCTGACGAGATAAAGGGCTGGACAGAAAACACTTGATAAGTAGAAAGCAAAATCACAGTAGAATAAGATTTGAACATAATCCAGACTGCATAATAATACATAAGGCAACTCCACCAATATGACAAGATGGAAATTTACCCAAAGACAATTTCTTAAGTACTCTACGACTCCATTACTACTCTATCACATAGGTTACATGGCATCTCTATCAGTAAAAGAAAAGAATACTTAGCAGATAAAGTAAACCATTACAGGTAATAAAATTATAAAACACATCCATCTAGTTTAATATTTTCAGATATATAAAGCTGCTAATAAAAAAGATTAGAATTAAAGGAAAGGAAACTAACAATCTATAATAAATACAAATGAAATTGCAGGACAGCAGCTTAACACCTTTCAGGAGAAAAGTAAGATGGTCCTTGGCCCTCATCTGAGGAAGAAAGCAAATCCTGACTTGAAAGCCTGCTTGAGATAAGTCCTGCTTCAGCCAAACCTGGAAGTCCATCTCAGGAGGTAACTACTTGACTACAACCAAGGCTTTATTACTTAAACCACAGTTAAAAAAAATTCAATTTTCACCTTGAATTGATGGAAAATCTGGGTCATCAGGTGTAATATCTTCAAATGCTAGTTCAGTAGCATTTTCTATATACATTGCAGGATATACTTTTGACTGTGTATTCCTTCAAGTAATAAAACAAGGCAGTCGTAAGACAAATACTATACCTCTGATATGCACTGCAAATTAGATGCCAGTTATCCACAATATAAATTGTAGAGGTCATGCATAACAAGAAACATGTATACCTTGAAAGAGTACTGCTTGCAGCCACCAACCAGCGAGCATACTCACGACGTGTACATAGATCACTAGGTTGAATATTAGCCTCAATAACCTATAAAGAGATTCAACAAGTGACTACAAACCCAATTTTACTTATACAGATTATAAACAATGGCGACTCTGATCGTCACTCTAAAAGAATGTGATACACAAAAGAGGAAAGGCATACCTTCAAAACTTGCAGCGCTGCCAGTGCTTGTCCCTGTGCCTGGTCAACAACTGCAGGAACCAAAACCTTTCCAGGAGAGACCCGCAGAGCCTCAGAAACTGCAGATGGAGCAGGAATACCAGCAGAAGAGAAGGAATTTCTGAAAGGCAGTGATTCAGAAAATGTCTTGCTTCTGTTTGTATCATTATTAGCAACCATATCTTGTTCATTTGCGAATGGATAGGCTGATTCTGACACAGTGGTTGTTCCAGAAGATCCAGTTTCATTCAAGTAATTTACTTCTACGGATGGACTATTTATCTCAGTTGAGGCCTTAGTTCTTTTGCTTGTGTCAATATTTTCTTTTGTTGGAAGTAAGGCTGTAATCTCATTGTCATCTTTGGACACAGCACCAGGTTCTGAAATTGTGTCTACTGTTGAGCTGACTGAAACAATCACAGCCACAGTCTCACTGGATTCATGAACAAGGGAATTAGAAGAATCCAACAAAAAATTGGAATTTTCTTTTGCCTCTGGGCTACCCAATTCTCCCTGTGGGTCAGTGATATGGGTTTTTATATTCGGCAAATCAGCAGGTTCAGCATTAATCAGGTTTTGCTCTTCTGAAATTAATTGTGGAACACTTGAAGCTAGGCTATGATCGGAGATTTCAGAATTTGACAAATTCATTGAGTTGGGAGTCATTTCTGGAGCTTTTAACTCGCCATCAAAAGCTGACTCATGTTGCAAATCTTCTTGAACAGGATTATCATCAATGGTATAACTGGAACTGATTGTGTATTTGGCATTTTCTGCTGCCGATGACTGATGAGTGTCACTGAGTTTACTTTCTGTCTTCCTTTCCAGACTACTATCATCTTGCTTCACACTGCTTTCCACATTTCTATTATTGTCAACTTTATTATCCTCATCAGTAGAGAGCAATGAAACCTCCTGCTGAGCGGTCAAGGGTTCCACATGTTGTTTTGGTCCTGCGAATAGCAATAAATATAAGCAAGCCTGGAGCTTAAAAATAAGAGAACAAGAAGCATGATCAATCCACCAACTCTACTAGCTATATGAACACCGAACAATTAGAGCAAAAGATTAGGTATGCAGAACAAGACAGTCATGTTGGTAAAGAGTGAAATCCAAAGGAATAGCTTCCTATAACCTCAAATCACATATGCAAATTTCAAAACAGCATTAAGCAATATCATTTTCAGGAATAGAAGTCAGCCACTTACTTAACGTGCTCCGCTTACTTATAGACAATGCTGCAAAGGTAAGTCCTGCAACTATGATCACTCCGGCTACTCCAGCTCCCACAATCCCTGAAAGCAAACTACTCCCAAAGTGTTATTAGTTCATTAATTAGAAAATAAATAAATAAATAAATGAAACTTTAGAGATATCTCATATGAGAATGGACCAAAAATAAAATTAAAAATTAAGCCGATAACTTTATACACAAAGCAAGCAGCCTCATCTACTAAATCAAAACCGTCAAGAGCAGAAACGAGAAGGAGTCTTTCCGCATCCAAAATCAGGTAAATCATTGAAAAGATTACCACTAATCCTTATAGAATAAAAACATTTTCCAATTTCCACTGGGCAAGTAAGATGTCTAGCAGAATGAGAAGAAGTCTCTAAATTGTCTAATATCACATTAACTACATTCCATTCATCCAAATTTTAAGAAAGAGCCTTTTTTTTTAATTACTACTGTCTTTTGAAGAAAAAGGAGAGAAAATAAGAGAAGAATCGTGCACGATGCCTAGTTTGAACTGAATCTTTCATTTCCCAAAACTAATACACAAATAAAGATTTAAAATATTTGCCTTTTTGGACTCGATTATTTCTAGAAAGCAGAGGCAACACGAAGTTTCTCTTTCATACCTTGAAGCCATTTTTTCCTCTGTGACTCAACAGATTGATCACCACCTTCAGAATCAGACCACCCAGCGAAATTATCCGCAGCAGAGCAAGATACAATCCAGGGACACCTATCACGATGACGTTCCATTCCATTCCCATATTGAACAGCACAAATCGCACGAGCATAAAGATCCAGCTTGCGCACTCGACCCCGTATAAGAAGTGATGGTGGTGATCCCTTATGGTTCTTAGAATTGAAGGCCCAGCGAAGCTGGAGAGAGGTAGGAAAGCAGGTAGAAATGGATGCCATATATGAAATTGATTAATTATGGAGTCAACCAAAAAAAAAAAAAATTAAGCTAGGAAGAAGAAGGCCACTGATTAGAAAAGGGGGGGAGTGGAAGGAGAATTCTAGGGTTTCAAATGTTTGTTTATTGGAGCGACAAGGAAAGACAGATGCTTTATTTTCTCTGTTTGTCTGTATTAAGGGATGACTATTGAGTGTGTGTTTATTTATATAAAACGTTAATTGTATGCTAATAATTGCAGTTTCCCCCAATGTCTGTTCCAGGGACAGAAGCGACTGTCAACCGCCCACCGTGATTTCAATTTCAGGCACATAACCATTTTCTGACCGTTCACTTCTGGGCCACTTCTTACTGTCAGGGGAGAAATATGTCTGCCACGCCATCCTTGTCTGTATCTTTTTCTGCCATTTGTTATATTGTGATTAAATTTAGCTGAAATTTTTTTGCTAAAATTTTGTCCTAAAGTTAATTGCAATATAAATTCGCGGCAGATAAAGGCCATAATGAGATGAAAGTTTTGTTCTTTTATTTTTTCCCTGCAAATGAGAATCAAGTTTTCCTTTATATTATTTTACCATTACTATTTAATAACCCAGAAAATATTATGAAATCAGCGATGAAAATAGATTTATAAAATATTTTTCAAATTTGATACTCGTTAATGGAAACTAAAGATTCATTTGATTAAAATTTTCAGATGAAAATTCATCTTCCAATCAAATACGGTGATTTATACCTCTTTACCATAAAAAGGTAATCCAACATTATGATTTGAAAAGCAAATAAAAACTCCTTTGCAGATCCCCTTCACAAGAAGAAGGATTCTCTACACTAACGCACCTGATAAACAACAGAAAATAAACCAAATCAAGCAGCTCATAAAGATTTTCAAGAGTTGATTCAGCGCAGAACTAACTCGTCGAAATTAGGAAGATAAATTTTCTTTCATCTTCATTGCTGCATAAATGAGAGAGTGCATACAGGAAGTCAGGTACCCGAAACAAAAGATAAAACATTTAAATGATTAATTTCTATCAATGTCTTCTAAAAGATAGAACTTCCAGCGCGAATTTACAACTTCCGCAAATTCTAGCTACTTCCCATTAAGACAAACGGCTTAAACCTCTATTTGGTGTGATTTATCATTGATAATTGGCAATGGCATGCTTCCTTCCCATAACTCAGATAGTTCCCTCCTAGCCCAAGAACTGAAGATTACAGGTCCCAGTGTCGAAGGCACCTACATTTGACAGCCGTCGAGGAGGAAAAGGTCAGAAAGTGATGGATTCAATAGAGCAGCTAAAATAAACTAGAATGGTGAAGATCTCCAGAGTAATTTGATAAACTTGTTTGAGAAAAACTACAAGGTATGCAACATTGCAGCATTCATCTACCAGAATTTAAATATATTCAAGACATCTCACAGTTAAAAGACAAGAGCAGTCTCAAGTACTTTAACAATATAGTTTCACGTATATAAATCAATGAACAGTTAGACCAAGAAAATTACTTGGTTACAATGAAACAAATGGGAAGCTCCGAAAATTCTTCAAGATTAAAGGGATAACATCCCAGCAAAACTCCATTATAAACTCTACCTTGATCAATGCACTTGAAGCTCAACAAGGGGTAACGTTTAGATGGTTACAACAGAAAGTTAAAGATGGCTTGGCTAATCTGCATAATCATGGCTTTAAGTTGCCAATTTTATATGCCCAATAAGATCTGAGTGATTAAGACTTGGATTTTGACCTTATATGTTAAATGCAAATGCAATTACATGCAACAAAAAAACCACTGAATAAAATAAATCAATTAATAAAGGCCCTACAAATTGCATGATAAGATCAAATGAAAAAACCCTAAAACATTATAAATATGAAACAAAGACCTACCAGATAAAGAAGTGCCGGTTGGGGTGACTGCGTTAAAGTGCCAGCGACTAGAGCAGTCACCAGCCCAATAGCATATCCAGCAAGGGCATACCATATGTATTTGTGCCCCTTTGAGGAATGCATGTCTAAGAGACTGACGGGATCTCTGCTCTTTCGATAATCAAAACAAAGAACTAATGCCAAAAGCATGGCTGGAAGAGCCTGTAATAATGCATCAAGATAAAAGCTAATTATTTCAATACTTTCTCTGGAAAAGCAGGACAGCACCAAAGTGACATTAAAAGATGGATAACAACCCAGAAAAGTTTGTGTAAAATATATGTACAAATGGCGATAAATTTACATGAAAAACATCCAGGATCTTCAGACACAAACAAGAAATTTGGTTGCTAGAAAGGTAATAGTCTTGGCTCTCAGTTACCAAATATTCACCAAATCAAGTTGCATAGAATGCATATCACATTTGTGCTATGGAATGAATCACCGCACAAGCACATAGCTGGACCACAAGATTATGATAGTCTAGCTTCTATGAAGGAGGAGATTTAGGATCTTGTATAGGATCTGGCGAGTGAGCATATTTGCACAGACAAAAATATGAAAAAAGCTTCATCCTAAAATAAGGGCCCAGTAAAGATCAAAAATGAGTTGCCACTGGAGTAATTAGAAGCCAAAGATGAATGATAACCAAGCAAATCCAAGATGGTGTGATAAGCAACTATCCTGACCACAATATAAAATTTTCCATAAGCAAAAGATGAACACTTTGCATTCTCACAAACAAAGTTACATTCCAAAGATTCTCGATTGGAACGAAAGAGAAGTGCCAAATACTATATAGCACTCACTGCCAAAAGAAAAAAAGGAAAAAAAAAAACAGCTTACAATATATTATCTACAGTCCTTCAAAGAAAACCACAAGTGGGTATGTTGATGCAAAATAACTCTTTAATGGAGCTAAGACAAAAAATAAAAACATGTTTTCTTTTAGAAAGTCCCTCACACACTGACTCAGAAAAAATTACTGTAAGATCCTGATGGAAAAGGATTATCATACCATGTCACCAAGCCCAAGAAACATGAAATCAGCACTTCCTCCTGGGACTGCACCACTCAACAAATTCCTGGGGAAGATTATTTTTACAGGCAACTCAAGCTTCTTTGTAATCAATTGCAAGCCAGGAAGGCTCAAACTATTGGCAACTGTATGAACAGGATTTGTTGCTTGTTGAGTTGCCACTGATACCATGACATTGGCACCGAAAAATCTCTCTGAGAAGAATACCCAGAATATGTCATATGCAAACAAGCATGCAAGCAGTATAGCACATACTTTCATGTTTGGCAGGCGCACATGACTCACAAATGCAATGCAAATCGAAACACCCAACAGATTGTTCAATATCCAATGCCCAGAGATGAGCCAAGCTGCAACTATGATTGTGCAAGCCAACAACAATAACCCTTGGATTCGTGTAAAGGATGTTGAACAGCAACGTGACACAAATGGGTCTGCTAAGCCATAATATGACTTTACATAGGCAGCATAAGGAGAGAGGCAGAAGAATAGAGATAAGGAAGAGGCAATGGTAGTAAATGCAGTGAGAAGTTGAGAAACAGAAGAAAACAGATAAAACATTAAAAGCAAACTGCAAGAGCTCATTATTGGGATCATCAGTGCTTGGGACCTATCCAATGTAATGGAAGCTCCCTTCAAGTCAAGGTTCCGTTCCATTTCTTTCCCATGATTTAACGCTCGAAATGCAGATAGAAATGTTACAGCTACGGCTGTCACTATCAAGGTAATGGGTGCAGGCTCCAGCAAATACAAGAGCTTCCACAAGGATTCCATAATGAAGGAAACAAATCTGTCAGCTCAAGCCTGTCTTTGTACATACAAAAAAGCAAACAACACTATTGCCAATGTAGCTACTAACTACCAAAGTTGCATTGCATACCTGCAAAACATTGGTGGTGTCAAAGGAACATAGGAGAACATGACAGCATAATAACTAGATTTGTCAGTTACAAACATAAAAGATTAAAGCTGTTCCTGTTAATCATGTAAAGCCCCGAACTTTCAGGACTATTTTGATGCATTGCTGGGATGCAAGATGAAATTTGCAAAATTAAAACAAAATCCCTTTTCCTATGATGTAGATAGCAACAGCAGAAAAGCCACCGCTCCAGATTCCACATTAGGATTCACAATAACATTTAAAATGTAACTCAACAGAAATTACACCAAAACCCTAGAAAATCAATAATTTAACTGTTCTTTTGCCTAGCTTTGCCAAAATGTTCTCATAAACACACTCGAAAAGATAAGAATTGAATTCCCAACAAAATCAACATCAAGGGCACACATTTCCTTTTGGTTACCAAAAAATGTAAAAAAGATTTCTAATAACAAGAGGCAATTTTGAAATCCTAATTTACTTAACCAAAAAAATAAAAATAAATAAATCAGAAACCTCTCCACTTGCCTCAGTAACGGACACGGCAGCTACCTATTTAAGTTCAGTTTTTCATTATGCTTTAATGAAACTGACGACCTACATATAGAATCAAAATTTTGACTTTCTTCCCTTTCCCTATGTTTTATCAGTAGACAAACAAGAAGTTACAATTTTATAAGTATCGATCCGTCTTCCCATCAATTTTTTTTTTTTAAAAAAAAAACCCTTAAATTTGGAGCTGACAAACAAACATGCAAGCGAATAAAATCAACAAAAATACTCATATTTGCACGCGATTGAGATTTATAATAACTTGTGGGTACTGTAAATAAAGATCTGGGACAAAAACCTGTGTTAGAGAACTGGAGGAAGGACTTGAGAGGACTGACCTTGACTTTGATGAGGTTAAAAGATTAGCTCTGATCAACAAGGTCTCCCCTCCTTCGAGCTGAGTTCCAATGGGAAGGCGATTTTATGCTGATTCACAGTTAAGCCTCAAATTTTTTTTTATTATAAAAATTTATTATTTATTTATAATTATAATTTTTTAAAATTTAAATTTATTATTTATTTATAATTATAATTTTTTAAAATATATTCCATATTTATTACTATTATTTTAGTGTATATTATTATTTGACTGTATATTTAATATTATTTTATTATATATTTATTATATTTGTAAACCGATTTATTTAGAATAAATTATATATTTATTATTATTTAATTATATATTCATTATCTTTTACATATTGATACATTATTATTTGAATAAGTTCATTTAAATATTATATGTTTTATTATTATTTGGTTATATATTTATTATTATTTGACTGCATATTTATTATTATTTAAATACATATGTAATCTGATTTATTTAGAATATACTCTATATTCATTATTATTTATATACAAGTTTATTAAAAAAATTTAAACAAAAAAATCAAAATCACATAAAAATGAAAAAATAATAATGAATTTACATACAAATAATAATGAATATTTATATGGACATAAATTCAGATGTGTGTTTGATGGGTTGGGACAGTCTTTCTATTTTTTTTCTTACATAAATTTAGTGAGTTTCGTTATGTCTTCCAACAGTATTTATATCTTTTTTCTTACTTATCTCATTCACTAAAATTTACATTATCTCTCCTTATATTTAAAAACCACTAGAACCTCCTAAGTAATATTTTATTTATTTTTTTTCTTACTATCTCTTCATTTTTTTCTATATAGTTTTATTAATAAAAAATTAAATATGGAGTGAAACAAAAAGTACTGTAGGAGTGCACCGAATTTTTAAAACAAACTATAATAAATAATAAATATTTTATAATATAATAAAAAATGAGATATAAAGAATTATTAGTATGCTTTTAAAAGTTTTTTAGACTTTAAATTTAAAGCTCATTATAACTTTTCCTTCTCCAATAAATTTTTTTGAAAATTTTACACAAAATACCGCATTTTATTTATTTTTTAATTATCAATACTTTTGTTTTTTGGGTTTTACCAAATTTCTTTTCATTTATATATTTTTTTTTCTCCTGCATTGTTTTTTTCTTTGTTTTTCCAGCTCTTTGTCGGCACCTTCTGCTCCTAAAATTTTATTAGCTAAGCCCGGTGACCAGTGGTAGGTAAATTCGGACTTCTGAAGACGAAATCGCATTGTACCTACAATTTGCTCTCTCTGATTTCTAGGAGTTCCGTGATGATCGCCTTCTTCTTGTAATATTCGGCCGCCTTAGCATAAATTTGCTGGAGAGTAATGAAATCGGAAGAATGAGGCTCAATTTTGACAAAAAAGTTGGCGATTTTTGTGCAATTTCTGACTGTGAATACTGATTTCACGTTGTATGGATGCAGTTGGGCCACCTGGGGTTGGCAACTCCACCATCATGGATGAGTTTTATGTTTATTAATTATTCAATTAATTTTCTTATTATTCTTTCTTCTTTTTTGCTAAAAAATATAGGTAATTCATTCGAGATATTTTTAATAAATTTTTAGGGTATTTTCTAAGATATACTAAAAATATTTCTAAAATTTTTTTAAGGTACATCCAATAAATTTCTAAGTTATTTTTGAAATATATCAAACTAGAGTATATCTAAGATATTTTTAAAAATATGGAATTAGGGTATACCTAAAATATACTAAATGTGTATTTTTAATATATTTTGCTATGACTTTTTAAGTTTATGTATATTTATAATATTTTTATAAACTTTTATGGTAGTTTTGAAAAAAACTTTTTAAATGGAGATATTGTTATATTTTATGAATTTTTTTGATATTTTTGAAAAATTTTCAAATATTTTTGGTATATTACCTATAATTAGTTTAACTAATTCAAAATATATTAGATATGATTTCGAAAAGTAACAAATTATTCATTTTAAAATAGCTATATACCAAAAACTTAAATTAAAATCTCTAATTA